>JASDQU011401030.1:70102-104630 GCA_032191745.1 Picea mariana
TGCTTAATTTGCCTCTTCATTTTGCTGTTTAGACATCTTTAAAGAGGTAGTTTGTTGGATCTAAAGATCATAAAGTAAGTTCTCAAGTAGATTTAACAATCCCACACTAAATAAGAGCAAAAAATTCTGGTTCAACTAGCTAGACGTCTCATGGTTTTGACTCTTATCTAACCTCTCAAGTTTGCTAGAATTTATTTTCTAAAGTAGAGGTTATCACTTAACAGATCTGAGGTTCATCCATAAGGTTTATAACAAACAGATCTAATAAGCTCGAATAGTAAGTGTGGTTTCTTGTTTCAATCATTTCACTTACTTTCTCTTTATGCACCCTCATTGCTGATTTGGATGCTTCATTATTCCATATTCTGATTCACTGTTTAAGTTGCATCAAAACACAGTCATAACCCTTTAAAGGGCAAATTTACTCCAAGTAGTTTAATCATATCATAAATTTCATGGCTATTGATGGATGGTATCTTGGGCTGCTAAGTTAACACTTAGTTTTCACATGTTTATCATTGATGGTTTATGGTTTGTGATCCACTTGYCATTGGAGTAAACTAAAACTGAATTTGAATCCTAAAGAATACTCGTAAACAACAGCACACTCTTCATCTGTAAGGATTAAGTCTTGTGACATATTGGTGACATATTTCTCATAGTATAACTCATGATTATTGTGCAATCCACTCTGAGCTAATTTTCAACACTGCATCAGGAATAAACCCACTCTTTTAAAGTTTAACCACACTTATACTTTGGTACTTTGCTGTTTCAATTTACATGGTGAATCAAACATGTGGATGTGTCATTGATTCAAAGTTCAGATTCAATACTTGTTAATTCATGGTGGAGATGTTCTATTTTGCTAACTGTGCATGATCTACACTTAAAAATTTTGAGTAAAATTGTGGCATAATCAATCTTCACTTCGTTTAATTTGATGGCAAGTATTTTTCTCAAGGTTTAACTTACATGTGCTAAGCACACACATTAAGGCTTCTACAATTTGTGTGTGCATTGGCTATCTTCATTGATTGATCTTTTACTTTCTCATGGCCAAAATTATCTTGATTTACTTTAAATTTCATGGTGCATGGGTAAGTTGAATCACTTTCTTAAGCAAATCGCATTCAAACTTGCTCTCAACACTTAAGCGATTTGTAAAACTTGGATTAACTGAAGCCTAAGCTTTCTTCACTTACACAATGATTGGGCTTAGTTAATCCTTTAGAGATACCCCCCTAGGCTAGGAACCCCTTTTCCTTAGTCTAAAGTGATGGGCAAGACCATTGAGGTGAGAATGGGTGGCTTGCCTAGTGGTTGCCTTTAGGCTCTCATGTTTATGGTTTAAACTTTTCCACGTAGTCAGAGTTTGAATGGTAACACAACCCACACTCATTTAAGTGAAATTGAACCTTAAAGCGCGAAGGCCTTAGCATTACCAATTATGTCACAGCGCTGAAACGGGCCTTTAATGTATTGAATGTGATTATCATGTTGAATTCAATTATGGACTAAAAGCTACCACAGAGCATCCCCCTCCACTGCTCATATTACCTGATTACAAGCAAGAGAATCTCCTTGAGATCTTATGTCAAGGAGCCCCAATCCCCCACGACCGTTTGGTAAAGTGCAAATATCCTAGGCCACTGAATGAATCCCTTTCACCCAACCTTGCTTGTCCCAAAGGATGTTTTCGAGGGCCCTCTCCCAGGGTTTATAGGTTACTTGAGAAGAAAAAAATCAAGAGTAATAAATCATCCCTACTGCAAGAATTTTATCAACAATTGTAACCTTCCCATCAAGCAGAAGATCAAGATGATTCCAAACTTTAAGGAATTTTCAAACTTGGCCATTATCTATTTCCACTAATTAGAAAGAGAGATCTCCATACCAAATGGAATGCACTAATACCAAATGATCTCCCTGGGATTTATGATTCAACCAATTAGGCAGTTCATCCTAGCCAATTAGGAAGACCTTCATTTCTTCCTCACTAACAACTGCTCGAGCAACATCTGCAATTCTGTCCAGGTAAAGAATAGTACCCTCTACGGATTGTTGGGTCAATTCAAGCATTTAGTCAAGGCATCTGTCAAGTGGATATTGAGAAATTGGTTGCTACTAGGTAAAAAAATTCCTTTCACTTGCCCTTGAACTCTAGATGCCTCTAACCAATAACCCAGGGCGTATGTTGCAATCAGACAGAGATAAGGAGCAAGTGAGCAACCTTGCCAAATAGATTATTGCAAAAAAATAGAATCAAACAATACACCATTCACACTAACCCTTATTAACACCTACAAGAAGAGAGGCTTTGTTGATCTATGATAGAAGGAACCAAACCCCAACCCATTCAACATGCTAAGGGTGAAATCCCATTCAATCCTATTATATGTCATATCAAAGTCATATTTTTTAAAAACGTGCCTTTTGCGCATTCCCCTTAGTCCACTCAACACCTTCCCATGCAATTATAATATTATCAAGAAAAAGCATGCCCTTAATAAAGCCCGTTTGCTCCTTTGGACTATCCGTATAACCAACCACCTAATCCTCCTCGTGAATACTGCTAGGATTGTGTAGGAGACATTAAGGATAGTGATTGGATGTTAATCACCTACCAAATCCCTTTAAAGTTTAAACACCTTTAGGGACAAGCTTGATAAGACCTGCATTGACAAGCCTTCCATACAGCGACTTCTAAGTGATTCCTAACACATCTTCAAATATGTGGGGCTAACCACATGCCACAACTTCTTATAGAATTACACCGAGAGACCATCAAGCCATAGGGACTTTTCATTCTTGAGTTTTTTCATGGTTTCCTCCAATTCGTCCAACTCTAATTCCCTCAAAATATAAACCCTCTCAGAGGCTTCTACCTCCCAAGGGGATAGCATGTTTAACAAGCTCCATAGAAGCATCAAGCAAACAATTGGAACCTACTAAAGTGAAGATCCTTTGGAAACAGCCTTGAAAAAAAATTTAGATGTCCATCTCATCCTCTGTAAGGTTGCCACTAGGATCTTGCATAACTAAAATCCCTTCTAATTTTTGTTCTCTCCAGGTGTTGGAAATAGAATTTAGAAGGCACATCCCCATCAACCATCCATTGCAAACACCCCTGAAAACTAACCCCTCTTGCCTTATAATCTTCAAATACTCAAAGTTGTGATTCCAACTCACTGGCTACCTATTGATGGAGCTCATTAAATGGGTCCACTTCTACCCTTTGTTGAACTTGTTGAAGTTGATTCTGAACTTGGTTTTCTTTACCCTTCCTACTTCTAGCAACCATCTTTCCTCAAACCCGGTTGTGCATTGTATGATTTCCTCCCAGCATAGAATGCAATTGTTGTCCCTAACTAGAAAAGGCATTAGATGCCAAACCCTTGCAAAAACAGCTTGTCAACACTCTTCGAACTCAAGAAGAGAGACATTTAACTTGAAAGAAGAGTTAGCCTCATACTGGCAATCAGGGCCAATGAGCATAGAAGAGGAAACAGGAAAATGATCTAATTGGTGATAGTCAGGTCCACACGGACAAATTGCTCACCAATTGGAGGAGAATGCACCAACATGAAAGTTTGCAAAGAGCTTGTCGATCCTAGCCTAGATTGGATTATTGCCAGCTTGTCTACTAGACCAAGTGTACCACCACCCTGGAGCATGATTCTTCTATCGCTAGACAATGCTAGACACACCAAGCATCCTTTTGAATTGATTCCAAGCATCTCTTTCATCTAATCAAAGTGTTTTTGCACACCATCCAACACAATCAGATTTATTGTTCTAGATTATATAAATGTTGTGATTCCCTCTGCTATACCAAATTTTGTGGTTGTTATTATCGAAGATTTGTGATTTATTGTTGTATACTAGGCTGAATTGATTTTGTTATATCAATAAGATCAAGTCAAATTTCAAGATCAAGGTCATAACAATGGTATCAAAGTCACTTCCTTGGCCTAGTGAGACATGCCTTGGCAATTGAAGACTTTTTTAGAGTAGTCGCAAGCTCCCTCATAGATTTATATTTGGGCTTATGGGAAACTTATATTGAAGAGCCCCCTAAAGATATTCATTTTCTGGAATGTGCACATATTTATGACGAAGATCAAAGTAGATGGCTCTAAAAATTTGAAGATTCTCCAAAGGAGGCCACAAATGAGATGTATTCCTAAAGTGACAAGGAAACTATAGGTAATGTTGAGGATTGTAAGGATGAAATCAACACCCTAGTTCACAACTCAAATGCTCTAAAATTTGAGAGTGATTTCTCAATGGTTTTGAGGTCTATTAAGGTTGGGGATGGGGACGAAGCTTTTATTGAACCATCAAGGATTATTGTTTCCAACAGGTTATTGAATAACTCCACTCTTGATTGATTTTCATTAACTCGTATCATGTATATATACAAGAGGAAGTGACCTTTGGTTTCATCTGAATGGCTCTTCCTATTCACCTATGACTCTTCATATTTATCCTAGCTTATTTACAAAGATATTTACAACGTACCTCAATCCCCCCCTTAATATGAAGGGGTGTTTGTGAGTCCAAGCATCATTTTGAACTTGCTTGCATCCTCAAATTCATTCCCTTCTATTGATTTGAGCTTCAAATTCGGTTTCATTGGAGTAGAGAGCAGGTTACACTAAGCCATGCCAAACCTATTCAACAATTCTCCAATGCACTTCTTTTGGGAGATGAATATGTACTTTGGATTTTGAGTCACTTCAATGTCYTAGTAGCAAAGATGTCCCAAAACTGTCATCTCAAAGCCTTTCTTYAATTCTTTCTTCATGGATGCAATATAGCTTTCATTGTTCCCTGTTATCAACGGATCATCTACATACACTACAAGATATGCAACAGTTTTGCCAACTTTCTTGACAAACAGAGTTGCATCATCAAGATTAAAGTGCTTGAAATTCAATTTTAGAAGATGCACTTCCTTYATCCAAAAAGACCAAAAATTTAGATGATTTRTTTAGTTTGATTTGTTTTTAGACTATAGTATGATTAATTTTTGGACTTTGCAAGCTGTTTAAAGCCTCAAGGTAGATGTATTTTGGTTCAGATATGTATTGCACTTGGTGTCATTTTGCTATATTCACCCTTACAATGCTATATACATGAGAAAACTTTGCAAATTTGTGTAATGGTTTGGATTTGCAAGGATGTACATGAATATATTTTTTTATATCAAAATTTTAATATTTTAAGTATTTTTTGGTCAACCGATTTTTGTGCTCGATTTTCTACCAATTCCTATCCGGTTCTAGTTTCTGGGGTTGACTAGTTTTGATCCATCTTGGTGCTTATTAGATCCAAGGTTAAGATGGATCTATGATGGTTCATGTCAATGTTATCAGAACCAGAATGACAGTTTATATCAGCAAATAAAACATCTAAATCAGCATACAAAGATCTAAACTAGTTAAGTAAATCAGCGTCAAGATTAGCAATGAATATAGGCTAAAAAATGGCACTTAAGAAGCAAGAGAAGATAGCTGTTGTAAATATGTATTTTCTGCAAAAAATTGCAGCCTTATGGCTGTAGCATTCAATGGCATGCAGCAACAAAATCAACCACACAAAAGTGCCAAGAACTAGCCCAAAAGATGTGCCCTAGTTAGTAGAGTAAGTAAGGAAAATTAGAGAGCTAGTCTAGGGTTAGTTTAGGAGTTATGAGAGTGTTAGTAGCTAGGGTTATGCAGCCCTAATGGCCGTAGGTTAAAGTTTATAACAGCAATTAGAGTATTGGGAGAGAGGGGGCACCCTAGTGGGGGAAGACTCCTCTCAATGAGGCAATTCAACTTCAAGCAAGAAAACTTTCAAAACGTCAAAAATTATGTTTCCCAAGGCAATGATTTTATATCTCCAATGCAAAAAAGAGTATGACTAGTGCCTTTTCTATTTGGGTTAATGGAGTCAAATAAACAAGAGCTAGAGAAGCTACCTCCTTGGGGGTGTAAGCCCTCTTACTTCCCAAGGCAAATTTCTCTAGCTAGTGTTTAAGCTAAGAAGGTGTATGCCCTTATACTTCTCTTAGCAAACCCTAGTGAAATCAATGAGATGAAGCAATAAATGATAAAGGCTATGGTGGGGGTGTATGCCCTTATACTTCCCACCTAGCTCCTAGCTTAACAATACTTGACTTGAAAAAATGATAGCATAATAGTAAAGACCATACCAAGATCAAGAGAAATGCCAAGATAATCCACCATGAGAGCTAGAAAACATCATCCAAAGCTAACGCTAGACCTCCTCCATCAACCATTCATAAATATAGCCATAAACAAGTGCAAAAGAGATAAAAGAGCCAAGATAGCCGAAAATTTCAGACCAAGTCCTCTCACTATGAGGGAGAGTTATTTTTAAAATGAGATCTTATGATCTCTTATTTATACAAATGTCACCAAGGTGATTTATCCATGAATTAAGGGGTAAAACACAAGATTAGGGGTCAACAACCCTAATATTGCCCCCTTTTACAAAGTAATTCATTTAAAATTCATTTTTGCACATAAGAAAACCCTAATTTTAGAAGGACGTCTCCCCTTTAGGGGACGTTTTGCCACTTTGAGGAAGTCATTGGTGTTGGAGAATCATGGGTAGGCCTCCAAAGGCCACATGTCAAGCATCTAAGCACTCTCATCATGGTGAAGACCCTCTTCTCCTCAAAACATCCAAGTGTAAATGAGTGGCACCTCACCACCAAGCCCTAACCCCCCTAAGTGACGTCATGTCTTTAGAAGTGATGTTTTGCCTCTCCTAGGCAAAACGTTTGGCATGTGGGGGCTAGGCTATGTCGTCCAAGTCATCATTAAGGCCTTCCAAGTCTGATCTTCCCATCCGGCATGCGAGCCCTTGGCATCCAACCTGTGGGCTTATAGCCCCATGGAAACCCGAGCTAGGCTTGTTCTCCTAAAACTGTCCACCAACTAGGTCCTGCAAAGACAAATGAGCATGCCCTCCAAGGATCTCAAGTCATAACATCATGATAAGTGAATCCAATCAATAAATAAGCCATATAAGCATGTGCATCAAAGATCACTATATCAAACAATTAACTGCTCAAAGACACTATGTGACTTGTCAAGCTTGAATATGGGAGGGTTGACGAGGTGTCCTATTGGGTAGATCTTGCCCTAGGTCAAGGAGAGTTTCCAAGAGATCCCTCTCTAATCCATGTAAAGTGGATGAAGTGGTTGGGGTCAAGACTCAATGGGCATAGGGCTCATGACATACAAGGGATCGTAGTGTCTCATTCATGGATGCCTTTGTAGAGGGTGTGTGGTACCTTCGTCAGCGATGCACTTTTTCCAAGCCCATCAATTCCCTTTTATCTTTCTTTCTTTGTATCTTCTTTCAATACAACATAAGGAGAGATTGAAGGTCACTGCCCTGGCGTGGTGACAAGATGATGGCAATGTCACCCACAAACACCTAGTGGAAATGAGAAGCTTGGCTTGTGATAAGACCCCCTTTCTCTCAGCCATGCAACTGAGAACCATTACCCTAGTTTGGTGACCAGATGATGGTAATGTCATACCACTAGATATTCATGGACGTGATAGGTTGGCTCGTGATGAGACCTCCTATCCTTCAACTAACCTTTTAAGCATTATTTATTATAATGTGGGTCCCATTTACTTAAAGATAAGTGTTTCATTGCTTTCTTGGGTGATCCCTGGGCAAAGCATCTGGAAGGTTTGTACAAGGCTTTTATCTTTTGCCCAACATCAACCCCTCTGGGCCTTCAGCCCCTTCTTCCCATAGAATGAGGGACAACCCCTTGTTGGGTCAATACACCCTAAAATACCAAGAGATAAGGAAATGGAGGGGAATAATGGTGGAAAGTGGTAAGTATGGTCGAGAACGGTACGATGGCTCATTTAGGGAGTTCCTAGTAGCAAACCCATCTCCAAGGAAAACCACTTACTAGGGCACAATGTCAACCACCAAGATGAAGCAGGGCAAAAGGCATAATGTCCAAGCATATATCATGAAATCTAGAGTAATCTAAGATACAACATAATCAAATGGCTTAAATATTGAAATGATGCTCACCATAATATTGACTTGTACCTCATGGAGCAAGGCCCACTGCCTTCCGGAAGCCAGTTGGTGTGGTGTATGCCATCTGCAAAACTGTGACCATCTGTGGTGGTGAGTGGGTTTTCCATCTGTGCAAAGGGTACTGCTAGTCATGTAGTCTCACGACACTCCATATCTGCAACCTAAGGGCCTCGAGACATGATCTCCTTAGTTATCCACAAAATGGGGATAACAAGTACAAAGAGTGTCAATATGTGATTGTGCTTCATTTTGGATCCATACATAAAAAAAATTTAAATTTCAAAACCCTATTATTTATCTTCAGCAAGTACACCCAACACATCCTAGTGTAATCATCAATAAAGACATGATATATTTATTTCCATTAGCAGATGGAATAGGCATGGGGCAACACAAATCAGAATGCGTCAATCCAAGTTTTCTACATACTCTAGAAGTGGAATCGTGGAAAGGTTGTTTGTTATGTTTTCCAAGGATAGAAGCATCACATTCCTTCAATTTCCTAGGAATAGTAAGCAAACTAGAAACACCATTCTTTTTCCACAAACGAAGGTTGTCATAATTAATGTGTCAAAATCTAGCATACCATAAGAGACAAGATGGCAATGTACATTCATAGTGGTGAGAGAGGTATTCAGATTTTTGTGCATGAACAGAGGTCCCTTTCAATTTCAACAATCTTCCATTCTCCACTCATGTCAAAACGAGCATGTTGTCAAAAGCCTTTCTTATTTCGATTTTTCCATCGAAGATATGAATAGAGTGGGTCTTGTTATCAAATGTGCACAAGAGATAGCAAGTTCCTTTGCAACTCAGGAAGATAGAGCACATCATGCAAGAGAAAATCCAGGAGTCCAGGCAATTTAAGCTTGACAGTGCCAATTCCCGAAGGTTTGAGACTTGATTTATCTGCAAAATAGACTATACCATCTACTTTGTAATTGAAATCTTCAAAGAAGTCTCTCTAGAAGGTCAGGTGGCATGTTGCACCTGTGTCAAGCAGACATGCATCTCTCCAAGAAGCGAATGAAGTGTTAAACAAATCTTTAGTTACTCCAATATTGCAATGGGCAACAATATAATGAGCAGATTCATGTGCTTTACCTTTCGCCATATCTGATGCCTTACATTTGTCTTCTCTCTAATCTTGCTTGTCTTGGATCTTCTCCCATGGGATTTTGCATGTCTTTGCTTCATGTGACCCATTCTTTCCGCAATGGACACAGTGAAGATCAGTCCTCTCACCTTGATTGTGCCTGCCCCCCCTTCCTCTGAAATTATTTCTTCCACGTCCTCTTTTACCACCTTCTCCACTAGAAGAATCATGTGATTGATTCTTCCCTTTCTAAGCAAGGCACACAGTCTCTCCAGTGGGTTGAGTTGTCTTCTTTCCAAAATCTTTCTCACGTTCTGCAACTTTCTCCACCAAAGAGTCAAATGTGATGGACTTCATTTGGCCACTTACTTGCAGGGATTCAAGGTAGTGAGAATATGTAGGGTAGAGGGCCTTAATGAAGGTTATGAGAGGAATGTCTATCTTCAATCCAGTTCCATCGATGTTGTGCATGATGGCTTTGATTTCAAAATCTAAAGCCATGGGATCATCATCCTTCAACTCTACATTCCAATTCTGAGTGTGAGTCATACAAATCCTTCAATTCCTTTAAAGCACCATAAGAGTCTTAATAGAAATAAAATGGCAGCTCACCTCTTCACTTACCATCGTAACAACCAAGGCATGTGCTATCTTGTCTTTGTTCTTCCATATAGCAAGCTCATTATCTGTTGTAGGTTTGATAGGTCCACTATCATCCTCTCCTTCACAAATCTCATCCCACAAATCATTAAAAATCAAAGTGTGTTTGATCTTTCAGGACCATTCTGGGTAATTTTCTTTGCCAATCATCACCATGCCAACAATGGAGATGAGAGAATGTATTTTCCTGATTCTTGAATCAACCAGCCTTGTATGTGAACCTTTGAGGTCATACGTCCTTCTCCCAAGCACAAGAACTCTTGCCTGCAATTCAAAAATTCCTCCTTGAGGCCGATAACCATTAGAGGTGTTGGCAAACTTGTGGCAGATTCGGGTGTGGCAAGGGCATAATGTTACCGGATAATCTATTTCCTTCACCAGAAATGCCAACAMTAAGAAAGGGCGRAAACGCCAAAGAAAAGCAAACATGGCAATTTTATTTTTCCAGGAGGCCTACACACTATTTCTCACATCTTTTGGATATTTTTCAATCCACCCCTCCTTTGCCTTTGTTGAATTATGTCATGAATCGTTCGCGTCTTGTTACCCCCCCAACTTAGGGGTAACTAAGGAGATGATGTCTCAAGCCCCTCCTCTCCACCACACATAATAGCAGTGTTCGCCACTCCATCCTGGCCCAGAAAGGACAGCAGATCTTGCTTCATGAGGTAACAAGTCCGGCCTCACGATAATTGTCACTTTAATAATTGAAGCATTTGAGCATGTCGCAAAGAATCCTTTCTTGATTATGGAACGTTTGCTTGGAAATTATACCTTTTGCATTATTTCACCTTGGTGGTTGACATGGTTTCCTAGTAAGTGGGTCACCCTCAGGAAAAGGATTGCTACTGGGGGTCTCCTTGAAGGGTCATCGTACCATTCTCGTGCATACTTACCACTTTCCACATCTCTTCCCCTTCGTTTCCTCATCTTTTGGGTTTTCGGGCTTACTGACCCCAAGAAGGACTTGCACCTCATTTTATGGGAAGAAGGGGCTAAAGGCCCAGAGGTGTTGTAGCTAGCACTGTAAAAGTCAAAAGCCATTAGCTATGAAATGCTTCTCCATAAAAATGAAGAAACTTTAAAAAAGAAAAAGAATAAAAATGTCCCGCTTGACGAGGGAATGCATTGAGGTGTCCCTTAATTTCCAGTGCATATGACACTCGATGTGTTCTAACTTCAAGTGGCATTGTGGTGCTCCTTTTCTTTCCTTGCACATAGCACTCAATGTTCAGACCATAAAAAATGAAAGGAAAATAAAGGGCTTGGAAAAATGTTGCATTGCAAATGAAGGGATGCAGCGCACCCTCCACAAAGGCACCCATAAATGAGACAATATGAGCCCTCGATATGTCAGGAACACCATGCCCAAAAGTCCTACCCCATCCACCTCATATTCACTACATGACCTAGAGAGGGTCTTCTTGGGAAACACTCCTTGACTTCGAGATTGGCCTACCCAATAGGGCACCATGACAACCCTCCCGTACCTAAATTTGGCAAAGTTTATAAGGTCTTTGAGCATTTGATTAGTTTGAAAAGGGGGGATTTAATGCACATGTTTGGGTGGTTCTTTTATTAAATGTGGCTTACTTGGCATGATACATGTGACTTGTGGACCCTTGGAGGGCGTATTTGCTTGTCTTTGCAAGACCTTTCCAAGTGGAAGACATTCATGAAGGGTCTAAGCCACTTGGACCTTCATAGGGTGGATGATGTGCCCCACTCATTGGAAGCCTAAGATGATGAACATTGCACCTTGAGAGACGTCCCCAGCACGTGATGAAGACCTGGAACCATGAAGAGAGGGTGACTTCACTTTCTTATGCCCTAACGTCCCTCTTGGAGAGCTTGACATCACACATTTGGGAGGATGTTTGTCCTTTTAGGTGCACTTGGTGGTGTTGTGGGACTGAAGCCCCACCTTCTTGCTTGATATGTGTATGACGTGGCACCTTCCTAGCTTGATGTCCTAGCCTTTGGAGGCTTGTCTTCACACGTTCCACCTTGGAGAGGAGTTTTAGGGGTTTGTGTCCCATCATTTTGTTATTATTGGTCATCTTGTAGCCTATGTGGGAAAAAGAACAAATCGATTTTCCAATTAGACATGTAACTTAGGTTTTAGGCCTAAATTATGGATTTAATTGTAAAGTGGACAAACATGACTTGGGTTTTCCTCATATAAATATGAGGCAAGTCATTTTCATTTTATCATAACTCATCACTTGCTAATGATACTCTTGGACTGAAATTCCGGCCTCTCTTCTTTCTTGTCATTATGGATGCAACACTTGTTTATTGGAGGAATAAAGGCTAGTGACTTCTCTTGGATACTTCTCTTTGGAAAATCATTGGAATTTCTTTGATAGTAAGGGTTTTGCATGTTGTCTCTTGGATTGGGTAAGGAATTTTCTGCAATCTTGTGTATTTTTCTTCTTAAATTCAACGTTAATTATCAAACCCTAGGAGGAGTATAAGGGGATACACCCTCTATCAAAGATCTTTTTTCTATTTGTCATTGAAAAGGCCTCAAAGGATTTCCACAAGGAGTAAGAGAGTTTACACCCTTGTGGCAAGACTTTGCTAGGGTTTATCTTCTCTAGGGAGTAAGAGGGTTTACAACTTTACACCCCTAGAAGATTATCAAACCCTAGCTCAACTTGGATTTCTAAGCTAGACAATTTGGAGATTTGGTGTCTTCTTTGGCTTTACAATGGTTTAATTCTCGAAGAAACATTTTATTCTCCTTGTTGGCTAGGTTGTTGTCGAAGCAAGAGACTCCATTAACCCAATAGACAAGGCACTAATTGCATTGGAGATTGCAAAATCTTGCATTGATAAACATGAAAGTTTGGGTTTTGAAATTTCTAATGTTTTGATTTGATTATGCATGCTATTGACTCTCTTGTGTGCTAAGGGCGTCTTGATTGGCTAAGTGATTCTGCTGTTGTTATTAATTGTTAGCTACAGCCATTAGGGTTGCTATATTCCACTGCTATCTCTTGCTTCATTTATAATTTAACTGTGGAAATCATTGTTTAACTATTGGAACTGAGAGTGCTTATCTAGAGCTTCAATTTGAGCCATGTCTTTGTTGATTTCTGTGGTTAAATATTGCTGCTGTAGCAAAAGTTTGCTACAGCCATAGGGCTGTCACAAAAACTTGTTGATAATACTTATTAACAGCCCTCATTTGTCATCAAAGTCTTGGTCTAAACATTGGAATATTGTGTACTAGTACAAGCTTTATTTCCAATATCACATACTTGATTTTGATGGTTTAATTTGCAGCTGTTATAACTTGGTCATTGCTGATATATAATTGTTTACTGCTGCAATTTTGGGACAGCAAGCATAACTTGTTGTTTCCCCCTTGTTCTAGGGCTCATTTCATCATATATTATCTTGGTTTTGGTTGTCTAACATTAGTTTTGCAGGTATTCTTCATTGGCAACTTTTCCTTGACCGATACTCATCCTCCATCAAGCCCCTAGAACCTTTCATTGTGACCTATAGGGGTGCTCCTTTCTTCTCCTTGGTTTCTCCCTTGCAATCCCCCTAGGGTCACCCGGGAAGCCTCCCTTGTGTTGGACTTGTCCATCACTAAAATGAGGGGGATATCTATTGAGGTGACAGTGATAGGTGTCCCCAATTGTGTCACGTGCTTGTTGCTTGGATTGGACTTTGCCCAAACTACAAACTATGCAATAACATGTCCAAGCTCAAACCCTTCCTCCTCTCACCAACTTCTTTACAGCAGACGTCAATTCTGACGATGCCAATGGAGGATCATGAACGGGTAATACCAGTCGACGGACCCACGTATCCGTTTTCTCCCAAGTCTATGCCTCTGTCGAAAAATGTCTATGTCCAAAACCAAGTGTGCAAAGAAATGACAAGTCGCCTTCCTCTCTTCCACGAAGTGATGCAACGCTCAGCCACTGAATGAAAACGCCTGGGAAAAAAAAAAAAATCCCAACAGACTGACAACTTATGCCAAAGAATGCCAACGGTTTTATTTCCAGCTGACATAGAGGATTAGGGTTTCCTAGACATGTGGAGACATTTTAGGGTTTCCTAGACGTGTGGAGACATTTTAGGGTTTCTCTACAGTGGCAAAACGAATCTCAATGCACAAGCAGAGATTGGAAGGAAGATTGCAAAGGAAGAGGGATAGATGCATTCAAATTGTAGCACAGGAGGACAAAAAGGATCATGGAGTTATCAAAAAAGGACACCAAGCTCTGATACCATTGTCACGCAATTTATTGAATAACTCCACTCTTGATTGATTTTCATTAACTCATATCATGCATATATACAAGAGGAAGTGACCTTTGGTTTCATCTTCCAAGAGGTCTGAATGATTCTTCCTATTCACCTATGACTCTTCATATTTCTCCTAGCTTATTTACAAATATATTTACAATGTACCTCAATCCCTAAGGATTAGGTATCTAACAATTGCAATACATATTGAAAATGATAATGTGATCTCTAATACAAACTCAATATGCTTAGACTGTAAGTTTGTCTTCATTGAAGCTAAGTTAAACCTAAACTTGATCTAGGTGAAGACAAAATAAGGGATTCAACTAGCATCAAGGAGTCGAAGGAGTCTAGATGCCATCCCCGAAATTTTGGCGTTAGTTGTGCACTAAGTTTACTCAATGCTACAACTATCCAAAATGCACCAAACAAGCTCGTACAAATGTTAGACAGGTACAAAAGACTTCACGTGAAAGTCCTCCTAATAACAGTACATAATCTATGTCATCATGTAACACGCAATCATCGGCATTGCCAAATTTGAATGCAATGGTAGCACTAACATCAATGTTGTTCTAACAACCTTTCATAGATTCATTGTGTGCATAGATTCTTTTGTACATATCTAAAAATTTAAGCTCACTACCATATGAGGTGTTGACGCTTACAGCTTTTGTTGATATAGGAGCATCTCAAAATGGTACCTCTATATCAGATGGAGGTAGGCGTGTGTGGGAAATTGCTTGGTGTACCGGTGGGTTGAAGGTTTTCCTGTTGGACAATCCACCCAGCATTCTTGTTGTGTGTGGGTAGAATTCCCCACACTACCCATATAGTTTTGGCTTTTTCTAAAATGCATTCCAATGCCTATTGGCGGTTTATTTGTCATGGGCCATCGTAGTTTTTTAACCTTAATCCAAAAATAATGTTTACCTACGTGTCAAATTATCCAAGGATCTAAAGGAATATGCCCTCCATTCGAGTAGATGATAAAATGAAGCAGCCTGTCAAATACATCAACCTGTCGAATACTTGCATTTGATGCAAGAGTCTACAACCCAAAGTCTAGTGTTTTCCTTTGATGATCTAGTCAGATCCCTAGGTCGCTCCAATCACATGAGCCACCCAATACCAAGCACAGTCAAGTCCTCAAGCCAATAACAAGTCTGAAGGTGGTTGGGTTCAAGTACTTTGCAAGAATAACAAGTCGATTGTTGCTATGAAAGTGCATGCCCCCAAGGTGACCATGACAAAGTGATTGAGCATAAATAAACTCCCTTCCACCCTCCAACTCTCGGGAGGGGGCCAGGAGGGCATAATCCCTGCCTCTTTTGCTAAACTCCCACGTAGTTGAAACACCTAAAGATTACGAGAAGAAACCTAATGCCTCTTTAGAGCCTCAAGGTAGATCAATGGTTGCTTACTACCATGAAAACCCAAAGACTTCAAACCCATATGATGTCTTAGTCGGGCTAAGAAGAATGAGAATGAAGATGATATGGTATATTAGAGGATTAACAAACTCCTGCGAAAAACACATGATTTAGAAAATTAAGACTATGTTCAAAGATCTTAATTTTTTTGTCTAGGGGAAGTTAAAGTTGATGGTTTTTTGTTGAATGTTGCCTTGAATGTAATCTAATCACAAGCCACGACTTTCTCGACAAATCATGTCGAAGGAAGAAGCACGACAACACCAATATCTCCTAGATTATCCCCAATTGCCATTGGTTGGGATACTAATTCCACCTAGCATTTCATTTGAACTTTGCTCAATTTGGATGGTCAATTGTTGGCCCTGGCCAATATCTATGCATCGAATGCTCTAGAAGAAAGGGTGCCCTAGAGATAGATGGTCAATGAGTTTCCAGAGCTACCCTAGCTTGCCTATGATAATTTTAATGTGGTGGTAATGCAAAGTAACAAGGAAACATTGTTGGCCATGTAGTTTCCTTAAGGTCAAATATGTGTGGAATTCACTAAAAGCCAACATAAGGGTATATGATCCTCATAAGTTCAAACATAAATTCTATTAAGTTATGGTTTACCTAGTCCAATTTTCTGAAGGGCTATAATGGGTGCTTAAAAGACTGGACCAAGCAATGTTATCTAAGCAAAACACTTTCTACTTTGATTTCTATAGAGGTAGGCATGTTAAGGTGTTGGGAAAGACCACCCTCTCAAATCACCAACCCCTTTTCTTCTCACTATCTTGGGGTCCAAAGAACAAGGATACCCAAGTTGTATCAATTGTATCAAACGAATTTGGAATCTCCATCTTAGGCCGAGAGGTGAAGAGGGGTGGATTAACTGATAAGAGGACAACATTACACATATTGTACCTTTCCAACATGGCTATGATAGCCAAATCATTGTTGTGTATCATAAACTATATAACGTCATCAAAGACAAAGTTGAATATATTTCCCAATTACTCTAGTCTAACCCTTGCCATGAGGAGAATTGGGCCAAAGCTACCAAACTTCAACATTTGTTGAAAGTTGACAAAGTTCATTGGGACAAAGAGGCTCAACTGGGGGCTTGATTACATTGGACCAAAATTGGCAACAAGCTAATGAAGAACTTCTTCAAAGCCTCAACCATTAAAGAGATCGCAGAGAAAATCTCTACAATTAAGATAGTTGTCAGTTAGAAAGGAACTAAAGAAGAATTTAAGATCCTTGCTAGTTTATAGAAAGAAGATGCACACAAATATAACTTTGCACACATACTAGCATCCTTATTCGACACAAACTCAACTTTGCCAATACTCTGGTGACTCATGCTATTATAATCTCTAATAAAGATCATAAGAAACAAGAAATGGAACACCTAGCCAGGGTATTCAAAAGAAATGGATATGATGAAAGAATATTCAACAAAGTGGTGGTAAACACTAGGAGACCTCACTAGAGATGACCAAAAGATGAGGGGGTAAAGATCACTCTACCTTATATTAAGGGGGCCATAGATAAACGAGCAAGGGTCTTATAGAAAAGGAAACATAAAGGTCACCTTCTCTCCCCCTAAAACAATTTGTTGCATGGTAGACTCAGAAAAAAGACCCATTGGATCCAAGATTATATAAGGGAGTCTATGCCATCTCGTGCTCATGTGCAAAATTATATATCAGAGAAACTAGCATCGTTTCAAGTAAGAATGAAGGAACATAACACAAACATCGAACACAATAGAATCCAAATGTTAGCTTTGGCAAAACATTTTTACCATTTTGGTCACCATCTATGCTTGCAGAATGGTAAATGATTTCCAAGATAAAGTATTGGACAAAAAAAAAGGAATCCTTAGAGATCGAGAAGAAATCAAACAACATTAAAAGAGATGACAATTTTAAACTTAGTGGGACTTGGAGACTTGTGATCGATCTGCTTCAAAACAACTTTTGTCAAGAGGGAGATAATACACATTTATGATATGAAGCTTAAATTATTTGTGGAAAGGTTAATTATCCTTGTATCATATTTAAGTGATAAGATCTCTTAAGAATAAACTTTGGGAAGTAATGAAACTAAGAGTTTGTCTATGTCTCATTGCTACTAAGATTGATCATTGAAGTTGGATAGTTGACCTTTCACAATAAATTAAAGTTCATAATATAAAGTGTATAGAATCTATCGAAAAACA
The DNA here is from genome assembly GCA_032191745.1 of Picea mariana. Classification (NCBI taxonomy): domain Eukaryota; kingdom Viridiplantae; phylum Streptophyta; class Pinopsida; order Pinales; family Pinaceae; genus Picea; species Picea mariana. Next base: position 87,864 of record JASDQU011401030.1, read on the forward strand.
TGAACAATTTACTCATGAAGATGATCCCAATAAGCCATTGAAACGCTCAAAACAAAAATACCAACACAACATTCCAGCACTCATCATTGATTACTCTGAGTGAAATCATAATGTTCAAAGGAAACATTTTATCAAAAAACAATACTAGCATAGATCCATCTTAACCAAGATATATTAAGCATCAAGAGGAACCAAAAAATTGGAGGTGCAAACCTCAATGTTTTCACCCTCAAATATTATTTAATAAACATTAAGGATTGTATCTCAAGTTTTTAAAATCCCTTTGGACCAGTGATAGATCCATGGTTAAGATAATCTATCCTACGTTATTTATAGTTGTTTAAATATGGTAAGTTAAATGATATAATGGCTCTTCTTCTTTTTTAATTAAGAGATATAAGAGGTTGGCTCGCTTGTTATTATTTTTTTAGCGTTACATGCATGAAGTAACAAAGATCTCCCCCACCCCGGGTTGTATACCACCTCGCTTCTCTCAGCACAACAAATACATAGTCAAAGCACTATACAAAGAAACTTTGTAATCAATATTTAAGTCAAAGACTATATACAAAATACCACATCTTTTACACTTCAGCAAAAGTTTGCTAGACTCCAATTAGCATGCCCCTTGCTAACCATTTATTGTCATACAAATACATTCTTTTTAATAGAAAAGATCTTGTTAGCATTTCAACAAAAGGGACGTTGGAAGGCCAAATGCCTTGATAGTTACTATAAGTTGGCTTCCCATGCAACCTCAGTACCACTTTGTTGTTGCATTGGAAGCTCAAAAACTATGAAAATTGGAAGATTGATACAACTGTTTAGCTTGTCAAAAGATCTCTGCACCATTCTGCCACTAGTGTTTGGAAGGCCAAATGTATCCACTGTTATGAGGTTATTAAGTTTCCCTTCAATCCATGCACCTTCACAATCTTCGAATTTTGAGCTTTCATGCTCTTGAAATCTTGCCCTTCACATCCACACTTTTTATAACCCATAATCTTCCTTGCAAGTTACTAGTTTGCAACTTTGCCCCTACAAGCTAAGTCACAGGGTTTGCCGAACCTAAAGCTTGAGGTTCGAAATTCGGTGAACCTCAAGGTTTTCCGAACCTAATGTCGAACCTAAACGAACTCGAATGTGTGCCCGAATTCGAACCTTATGATGAATTTGAAGGAGAATTTTATTGAGGTTTGGGATGAGGTTTCATTAGGGATCAATATATATAGTCGAACCTAAAGCCAAACCTCATCCGAACCTTATTGGAAAATTCGAACCCGAATTGAACCTAATCGTTGTCGAACCTGAACTCGAACCTGAACCATGTGACTTAGCCTACAAGGTCTACTCTTTCGCAACCATGTTTTACAAGGCTTTAGCATTTTTGCAACATGGCCCCTATGGGGTCCAGTCTCCCACAAGTCTTCATTGAAGTGCTTCTGAAACTTGGCCCATGCATAGTCCATAACTTTTGGTGCCACAACTTTCAAGTCCACTAAAAACCATCCCAGACTCTAGATCTAACTTGGCTATGCAGATCTTTCCCAGAATGTATAATTTTATGAAAGACGTAGACTCTTTAGATGTCATAGGGAAAGAGAAATTGCTTGCCTCTTATCTTATGTTGAGAGAGGGCATTTGTGTGACCGCGCTTTGGCTCTCTATTGTATCATTATTGATGTTAATGTTTAGCAATGCCATATCAACTGCATCTCTCCAAACAAAATAAAACAAAAAATTCAAGCTGCAACTTATTTCTTGTAGACTTCTACATGACCACAACCTATCCCTTATAGGGGTAGCAACTTTGTTCTTCCACAACTCTTTCTTTCTTGTGCTTATGGGGTTTTTACAACCTAGACCCTACAATTACCACAATTTTTTTATGCCACAACTTTATCAAGTCACAACCTTTTTACAAGCTTTCATGCATCCACAATTTGGCCCCTACAAGGTCTACTCTTCCACAAACCTTCCTTACAAAGCTTCCATAATTTCAAAACCTAGCCCTTGCAAGTTGCACTCTTATGCAAGCCTTCCTTGCAAAGCTTCCATAAGTTTAAAATTTGGCACTTGGGGAGGTGAAACACTCTTTCACGAGACTTCCTTGTATTCCTCCACCATGCTTTGCATAGCTTTAGCACATTCACTACCTAGCCCCGACAAGGTCCACTCTTTTGCAAGACTTCCTTGTGGGGCTTTTACAAATCTACAACTTCCCTCGTCTACAACCATCTTGTGTGGGGCTTCATTTGTCCTCTACAAGATCTGAAACATCACAAACTTTGCTCTTTTTTATGATTTCTTGCAAGTCTTTCCAAAAATTGACCCTGTGGGATCTAAAATGCAGAGACTTTTTCTCTTTCACAAGATTCCTTGTGGTACTTCATGATTTCTTTTGGGGGATCTACAACACCATTACTTTTTCTCTTCCACTAGATTTCTTGTGGGGGTTTTCCAAATCTACAACACTACAACTATTGCTTTTGCACAAGATTTCTTGCAAATTTTCTACATTTTCACAACGTGCCATAGCAATTGCTCTTCTACAAGATTTTTATGAGGCTTTTACATTTCCGCAATGTACCTCTTGTGAAATAAACAACACCGCAACTTTTATTAGTGGATTCTTATGCACTGTGCAGTCTTCATGGCACCCATAACATCTCAACATTGAGAATATTTCCCACGCAACTATTTTTTCCAAGTTGCACCATTCCCTATGGTTCCTTTCACTTCTGCAAGTCTCTATGACCTCGCCAACTCATATGGTTCTATTTTCACTCAAATCAACCAACAAGATCCAAGACATTTATGGGAAAAAACATAGATTGTCCAACAATGGAGAAAGTTTTGACATGGCAAACTTTCAACCAAGATCCTTCATAATGTAGGTCAATTCACAATTGAACACTTGCAAGTCCTACAACAGTTACACGTACAAGTGGTTGTACCACATGCAATGTCATGTTATCATACAGATGGTTGTACAAACAACAATCCAGATAATGAAGAAAACATTTAATTAAGGGAATTTTCAAAAACAAGAAGAAAGAATAAAAGTGGAAGAGGAAAAGTTGATGTTAGAGAGTATTGTTAATTATACCCTTTATCTAGATTAGCAAAAGATATTAAATGAAATTCTTTAGTTCTCAAAGTTACACAATAGAATGATTTTTTGAGGGAGAGTTAACCAACCAACCAACCCCTAATGAAAATATTTATAAAGGATTGGGAAGGAAAACATTAGATTGTTTGTCACTAGAAGCTCCTCTAAAATTCATTTTCCAAAAGTTTTATTTATCCATTTTTTTCCAGGATGAGTTCCTTCAACACACGTGTATAGGGAAAATGTTAGAATTAGGGTAAAGAACAGAACAGTAGTGTCTTTTTATTTTCAGTGAATAAAACAATTAGATCTATAGATCAACAAACTCAAGACACTTTAACTAGTATTCAGATCTATTAGATCTAAAGACAGACAGCAATAAACTCAGTAAAGATTAGGTCTTAAGATCAGAAACAAAACTCAGATCTACTGTTCAATAGTTAAACTAGAACTCTACGAACTTAACAGTTAACAGATAAGGATAAATCAAGACAGTGAAACAAGTCTATAATGCTGAACTCAAAGCATTTCACAGATCTGTAGATCTAAAGCAATCTGATCATAAACAGTAAGTCAAACTAAGAGACAAATGTCAAGCTCAATATATAGATCAGATCTAGTAGTTGTCTAGGCTAATACATAGACCTAGATGAGTTATACAGTACAGAAATCAAAACAACATTCAGATCTGAGTAGACAGCTTACCTAGTGCTGAAAACTTACCTCTGAAGAAGTCACAGCAACCACAAGAGATTTAGAACCATTTTTGTTATGCTCAGACAAGGTTCAGTTCATAGATCCACCTTATGGGTTGGATCTCCTGCCAATAAATGAAGGATCTTTCTTGCCACCAAAGGAATAGAACCAGAAGGACTTTACAAGGTTGAAAACCCTCATACAAGTTTGCTTAAAACACTCAAAGCTCTTACACAAAGAAACTAAGGACAGAAACCTTTACAGTAGGAGTGGCTTAGAGGAGGTCATGGCTCAAAATAGAGATCTGAGCAGAAATAACTTTACAGCAGAGAGGAGGAGAGGCCGATCCACAACAGGACCTCACACAGCTGTGAAAAAGGTAGCACTCTACACATACACCACAGCAAGAAGGGGCCGCACCCTATAGGCTTTACACAACAGAGCAGAAGAGGGGCCGCACCCTAGAACTCAGCCACTGCAGAGAATGGAGGGGCCACACACCATACAGGTTTGCCACAGTTGTAAGGAGAGGGACAGCACCCCACAACCAGCACTCAAAAGAAGCCGCAGCTACACCACACCGGTCTGCAACAGAAAGATTAGAAGAGGCCGCAGCAAGAACGTCACTCACAGCAAAAAGGGGGCCGCAACTTCAACAGCAGAGAGGAGCCGCAGCTAGGAGAGGTCCGAACACACTTAGCAACAAGTGATACAAGGTGAGTGATGTGAGAGGGGAGGTTCTATTTTATAGTTTGGGTTAGGGCAAAATTAGATTAAAAATAATATTAAAATATCATGTTTAAATTTGGTAATTTAAACATGATATAGTTTAAATCTAATTTACCCTTAAAACATAAAAATCCCAAACCAACACAAATAAAGGTAAGGTAGGGTTAGCAAGGTGGCAATACTCATTCCTTCATTTTCATGGTGAACTTATTACTTAATCATCATTGCATATGGGACTTATCCCTCATGTGGTTATGTCCTTCAAGGAAGGTCATGCACCAACAAGATACTTGATCGAGGATCAAGTATCCCCAGAACTTTTTCTGGGGTCTTATCCACCAAGGTCAAAGACCAAGAATCAACCCATGCCATATGCATGGGTACCCTGGACATTTCCAGGGGCCCTAGGCTTATCTAGGGGCTTTAACTGCTTGGTCCTAGACCAAGAACCCCAGTCATATACTGGGGGCCCTCTCAGGGGTCTTTACTTCTTGGTTCTAGACCAAGAACCCCAGTCGTATACTGGGGGCCCTAACAAGGGTCGTTTGCCATGGCACTGACTATTTGGTCCCAGACCAAGTACCCCAGGAGTGCACTGGGGGGCCTAGATCTCGTCTAGGGTCTTAGCCATCCTCCAGGAGAATGGCTCTTGCAGCTGCTTATAAATTTAACAGAAAAGGTGATGAAAGACAACACATAGTCTAAAGCACAATCCAAGGTAAAACAAAGTAATCACAATTAGGACACCCAAACATCTAATGTCTTGCAAATTAAGGATCCATGCATGAATTGGTTTGCGATCCATAGCTAAGGGCTCAATGGCAAATAAACCAATAACACATGACAATAACACACTATATCAACAACAAGATACAACATATCATTGCTATGCATGTGTTGAACAAAGATCTTGATATTTTGCACAGCTTATTAAACAATTATAATTTATTGCTTAAAAGAAGATAAGTCCAAAATCCCTATAAATGGAAGAATAGTTAAACTTTCGTTTAAGCCAAAAAACTTTGAAAGTTGTTGGGCTTACCATGATAGGAAAGAAGTTGGATAAAATGAAAATAAAATGTTACTGGATCCACCCTCCCCACCCTCTTAGATTAGTATAGATCCATATAACAAAATTCTATCTTGTATCCATAAAAAACTCGAAAAGGGAGGAGGAAGAAAAAACCTTAAAATAACAAAAATTGACTATAAATGAAGACATAACACCTCATTTCACCCCCCCAATTTTACAATGCTTTATTTATATTTAATCTTTTCAATTATATTTCCAAAATCATGATTGGCATTTTCTAAGTTTTATGGTTACTTTTTTCATATATATTTAATTTTGCATTTCTATATATGTCTTATCTAGATTATAAACGTGTCATATCCCAATTTTTCCAAAAATCCTTTGTATCCAAATTCATATCCTGGTAACTCAAGAAAAAGACCCCCAAAGAGAAATTTAAATGGAGTCTCTATGCACAAATGATTGTTCTAACACAAACAGGTAACATGGTGACAAAGGAATTAAAGTGGATCACTTGACAACTAAAGAATTGAGGATTACCGCAATGTTGTTGTTAGATAGACTAGTTTGTGAGCAACAAACAAATGATCTAATCATTCGGATGGTACCTTATGTCCTTGGGTTGTTGCAAGAATGAGAGTTTAATTGGTCGACCTACTTATCCATTAAGATAAGAAGCCCAATAAGTTTTAGCTTTTCATTACATGCTTAGGGATTATTTTATGAAGCAGTGAATGAAGGTGGAGATGATATCCTAAGTTCCAACAAGCAAAGTATTTTTGAGTGGAATATTCCAGGCATTGACATTTATATGACACATGAGAGAGATGAACCCACTACGAGCTAGATCAAAATAAAATAGAAACAAGTTTCACCCTATCTTGAGGATCAAGGGGAAGAATCACACTTGTCTAAGGAGGTGTATGAGTCAACGGAGGAGGAAAAGGATAAAAAGTCTAAAAGTGAGGATGATGTTGAGGAGGGGAGTGCTAAGGTAGAAGCATCAACAACAATGAGAAGCACTCCTTGACTTTTCATTAACACCAAATCATTTGAGAAATTGTTCTGAGAGAATATAACCCCCTCTTCTCTAAGTTGTCAAAATTCTTTAGTTTCTTTTGCATCCTTATGTGTGCCTCTCCAACTCCCCTTTCATTCAATCTCTAATGTTGGTCGTTAGTACCCTTGTCTTTTCTACTATTTAGCTACACAAAAACATTCTTTTAGTCCCTATCAAGAAGCGCAAAAAGCCAAAGAATACTTAGAGAAAATATTGGGTATATTACTTGTTGATGAAGTGGGCATGGCAAACTTTGTGGTTGAAAATGAACATTCCTTAATCTTTCTTTCAAATATCATCCCTAGTAACTTCTCATATATATGTAATTATTTCTTTGTCCCTAGTTGGTAAACCTTTTGTAAACTTAATTGGACACCCGATCAATAATTCTATCAAGAGCTATACAATTAGGTAGGTACTTGGTCCAATTATCAAAAGGGATGGATCCATGGAATCAAGAGACCAAAACAAAGCTTTGATAAAGAAAATCAAGAAAGAATATGAGCATGAAAAAGAGGAGTTCATTGTTTAATGAGTTTGCAGCTAATGCTAGCAAATGTATACAAGGTGTAGTCCCACGCATTCGATAAGTGACTTCTTAGAGGAAAAATATGCAAGATGTCTATATGCAATCTATATTGAATCAAAATGCAAAGACTTGTTCTTACTTTAATTTGTATAATAACACTATGAAAAATAAGAAGTTAATTAAGTAAAGGGAAAACACCTTGGAGGGTATTTTGACTTGATTGGAAGAACAATACAAAGAGTTGCATCGAACATTCACTGATATGCAAACAACATGTTGGAAAGAAATGTTAAAGCAAAAGAAGACTTGCAAAGATGAATTTCAGGATAAAATCACAAGCTAAAACAATGAAGATTATTAAGAATACCAATACACTGAGTAAGTCATGTTTTTGTTCATCCAATTAGAACAAGCACACAATTAACACTTTCCAAATTTAGCACACTAACAACAACGACAACAATACAATCTTTCAAGGGTAGTAGACCCATAGGATTTTTTGTTTTTGCATTGATAACATATGTTCCAACAATCTCTCGTCTTAGTTGTTCATCTTCAAAGTAGAGTCTGCAGCACACTCTTTCCGAATTGAGACTATCTTTAGACTGGTAGAACTACTGCATCACCTTCAGAGATTTGCCAACTCGATGTCAAGCAAAGACCAATACCCTTATCTTGCTTATTGATCTTCCGAGGCCATTGCCAATCTGCCCCCCTCCCCTTGGGAGGGCAAGGCGTTGGTATTCAAAGGCTTCATGTCTTCTTCAATCAGTTTATATATGGATCAATAACCTTCCCCCATTCAAGTACTTGTTAGATGCCCCTAGCCACCTCTTGCCTAATAAGCAAGAGAAGAAGGAGATCATCAAGGAGGATATTTAAAAACAGTATATCCATGTCACTTAGATTCCCCCCCCCCCCATGAGTTTGAGACCCAAGATGGCCTTTTATGCATAGCACTTCCTAGAGCTCAAAGACGGCTTCATGATGCAACCCTCTTGCACACTTTGACATCAGATGCATGGGCTCAACATCCCCCTAGGCTAGTTTAGTGTAGGATCACATCAAGTTCGGGGGGAAGTTGAGCACCATATACCATGGGAGGACAGATTAGACAGAAATAGAAGAGCACCTTATATTTAGATGCCCCCAGTACTATGAGATACTTGATCAATTCCACTGCTTGTTCAAGGAATCTCGTAACTCGCTCTCCACCTTTTTTCAATATCGAGACCAATGATGCCTAGCATTATACATGGGAGAGGCACTAGGGCTTAGATCTCACATCCTCCAGCCCATTGCTCGTCCAGACACTACCCAGAGGATTACATCTTTCTTCTTGATGCTCCCAGTGGATAGAGGTACCAAGAGGCAAGTAGAGCGCAACACCATTCCAAGAGGCAAGTAGAGTGGAGCACTAGGGCTTAGATCTCACACCCTTTATCCCATCACTGATTTGAACACCACCCAAAGGATTACATCTTTCTTCCCGATGCTCCCAGTAGAGGCAAGTAAAGTGCAGCACCATTCCAATCCCCAGACCTTGGGAGGCAGCACAACCCTCGGCAGTGAGACCCATGTGGGGTTGTCGTATGAGGTCTCAAGACAACTTACACCTGAACAATAGGCGAACCCCTTCCACTAGCCCCCAATAGATCACCTCTTCTAAACAAAGAGACATCCCCTAAGCCAGATTCGAATCCACTAGCCAGATTTCCATATAGATATTCTTTCCTTCGACCTCGGATGATAGAAGAGCTTCACTTTCAGTTTCAAAGGACCCCTTCTCTCCTCAATCCAACAGTAGGCACTCAAAGCATTGTGGCTCTTTTTCCTTGTACTCGGATCCAAAGCACTGTATTTTTGTTTTGGCAATGTAATAGTTGCACATAGATCATATAGACTAGATTTGATATTCTACTTATATAGGAGTGGCCTTCATGCTCTCACCATGTATCGCCACTTATGTACTGAGCAGTCTCGTTGACCATATTTTTGGTCATTTGTTGGACATTAATAAAATTATCTTATCTACTTGGCTCTTACTCTGTCAAGTACAATAGCAAAGAACCTATATCAATTTCTACACCTACAAATTCTCCGTCTATTGTTTATAGTGTACCTAATGCTAATGTTCAAGTATCTTCTCTCATTCATAATGACCTTTGTCTTTGTAAATGAGGGGATGTTAACTTTTTGTAAATGAGGGATGGATATTAGAGGTGTGTTGTCGTCCTTATACACACCTACTAACGTGGAGAAGTTTCCAACCCACTTGGTGTGTCCTTAGAGGCACAAGCCTATATCTAGACCCACTGTCACCTCGATCTAGACCTCTTCCGTCTAGGCTCACTCCTAGGGAAGCCAAGGGGGGTAGACCCTACTCACTATATTCGGTTTTAATAAATGATCTTGGAGTTAATTTGGTTTTTTATTAGGGATACCCAACCCAATGACAAGCAAACAATGCAAATGCAATTCTTTTGATGACAGGCAAACATTTTCTTTAACAATACAATAAAATAGACCAGTCCCTAAAATATACCCAAAGCTTGTTTGTTGAGATGAGTAATTAAATATATATCTACAACATGAAATGAGACATAAGATATCTACAAAATAAATTAGATAGTGAAATATCTACACAATGGATTAGATGATAAAATGACTATTAGTTCTAGACAATTACTTCCAAATGAATAAAGAATACTTATAACAAAATAAAGGTGCTTTAATACATGTACATATCCACAATGAGAGAAATTGACTTAAAACATGAAATTGCTTGGAAATTAGAATCACATGAAAAGTAAATTGTTTGAAATGTAAAATTGCACAACTTGAAAGAGTGAGATTGCTTTGAAAGTAAATAGCTAAACTTGAAGTGCAATGTTGTGAATGTAGTTGGTTGATTTTAATAAGTTTTAAGTCTCTCTTGAATTAGAGGGATTAAAGTGTGATAGATACAAGCCTAGTCTATATGACTACCCCAAATTGTTATTCCCTCAACCAAAAAAAATTGTTGGGTGCTCAAGAAGAAGGGAAAACAAGGCCCTTCCCTAGCTCCACAAGTCAAATCCGAAATGCTTGGGCGCTCAAGCAAGGAGGACACTTAGTGCCTTGAAGCCATCCCTGACTTACACCCCTTGTAGCCTCCCAAGTCACCCTTTCTGGTGGTGGAAACAATAACAATTGGATGCCTAATTAAACTACTCTTCACTCCTTTGCCCTTTCTTAGTTACCCAGGATCCACTATGTGGCAAGAGGAGAGGAGGGAATACGGGGCAGAGGTGAAGCACAAATATGATTACTTTTGCAATAATTTAAATGTCTTGGAAAGCAAAAGCAACCCCACAACAATGGCACAAGTGGAGGACAAGCCTACCGTTTTGGCCAAGGTGGGTGTAAATAAGGAATTTAATGACTTTGGAAAGCAAAAGCAACCCCACAACAATGGCATAAGTGGAGGACAAGCCTACCGTTTTGGCCAAGGTGGGTGTAATAAGAGAATTAAAATGACTTGGAAATTTAAAGAGCAACCACACAACAATGGCACAAGTGAAGGACTAGCCTACCGTTTTGGCCAAGGTGGGTGTAATAAAAGAAATGCAAGAAAACAAATTTAACCCTAGCCTTCACAACATTTGCAATCTCAGTTTCAAGGCAATTTACTTTTCAAGTTTTGCAATCTCAGTTTCAAGGCAATTTACTTTTCAAATGTTTTAACTTTCCAAGCATTTTCAATTTCAAGTTATCTCTTTCATTGTGAATATTTACATAATTTGATGCATCATTGTTTATTGGGTTAATAGTATTCTTCATTCTTTTGGATATAGTTGTATAATCATTTAGTTGTTCATTTCATTGTATATATATATTTTATGTTGTATTTCAATTTGTAGATAATATTCATAATTAGTTTAAGTGCAAAGTAATTTCTTTTACTCATTGTGGATATCCCATAGCATCATTTACTTTCGTATAATTGTAATTTGTTGTATCTCTCATTAACTCCATTTATTTATCTTTAGGCACTAGTCTTAACATTGTTTAGTGGATAAGGGGTGTGCTTGTCATTGAAAGTTTGCATTGCATTGAATGTTTGTCATGTGGGTTGGGTCTCCCCAGCCTAAGAACTAAAATTAACTCTTAGATCATCTAATCAACCTTAACATAGTTAAGTAGGGTCTACACCCCTTGGCTTCCCTAGGAGTGAGCCTAGACAGAAGAAGTCCAAATCGAGGTGACAGTGGGTTTGGACTTAGGCTTGTGCCTCCAAGGAAACACCAAGTGGGTTGGAGACTTCTCCACATTAATAGGTGTGTATAAGGACGGCAACAAGGTGAAAATGTATTGGGATTGATATCTTTATGTGATTAAAGTAAACTTATTTAGTTATGTTTTATGCCTTTATGTATTGTAATTAGTTTTGACAAGCAACAAGTTGTATCAAATGTTGTGATTGCCCAACTTCCCAGTCAATGGTTGGATGGTATATAGAGACATGTAGAGTTGGTCATTCTCAAAGAATCTTGCTTTGATATACAGTCTAGGATCTTGCAATGATCCTCTCTTAATATTTTTCACTATAATAATAAAAGGCATGCTTCATTTTGTTGTTGCATTTGATTGTCTTGTATGTGCAAGTAATCGTCTATACATGTATTTCTGCTCTTCTTCTCCATTTCTTCCACAACACACTGAGTCTCATAACTAAAGAAAATATTGAAGACTATCGTGTTTATGTATCATCAATTCATGTGAAGCTACATGCAACACTCTTTATAGGGGGGGTGATGGTACAACCCAAGAAATTGTCTACAAAAAGCAAATAAGCAATTCCTTTGTAATCTCTCAAGTGTTTCATCATATTGACTATGGTTTGGGTATTAACCATAAAAGGCAAACTAACTTCACAAGAATGGCTCGTATTTAGCCATAAGGCTATGTATAGTGCCATGTGGCAATCTCTCATTGTTATCTCATGAAACAAGGATCTTAACAATGATATGGAACTTCAATAAGGGACCCCAAGTGGGGGCATGGCATTATAAGCCACATCAATCAATTTTTGTCCAATGCCTTGGGGCAGATGCATATATACAACTCCAAACAATCCATTTGTACTTGGATCTTAGTTTTAGGATATATTATGTTATTTCTGAGAAAAATTGAGATTTTGTTGGGATCTCCACCCCACTTTTAATCTCTTGCTAGTAATAACTTGGTCAAATGATAAGCTTTTGCATCCAAAGGGTTTCAGCAGCTAGGAGGAGGCACGCATCCCTAGGAGGATTGGCACACATTCCTAGACTGCATCAGCTTCAGTGGAGGCCGTACAGTATGGATTGGAGGAGGCCGTACAGCATCTTTTTGTTTGTTTTGCAGCTCCAGCCAACTCAGAAAATTCTGCTGTGTATTGGCACGATTTTCTAGGAGTTTCTGTGCTGATAACAAATCCGTACAGCGAGGTATACATCTGTACCTTTTTCTGGGCAAGAAAACCGAGGCATATTTTTTATATTGGTGGTTGTACAGTCCGTACAGATTGTACAGGAAATCAGTTTTTGATTTCAGACTGTGTTACTATGGATTTATATGTTGTTTTTGTTCAGTGAGAGTGAAAGTACAGATGATAAATGCTGATTTAAAGCTGTTGTTGTAACTCAGAAATTTTCCTAAAGCTGAATAAGAAACTTTCTCCTCAATTTGTCACATTTTCTGTGTTATTCTTCTTGGGGTTTTACCCAGAAATTTTCATGGTGCTTTATGGATATTTTGTCCACTATTAGAATGTATTTCCGCTGCAGATTTAGTTTCAGAACTATATTAATTAGTGTTTCTGCTCATTAAGTGCAGCTAGTAAAGTTTTTTAATGGTTGTTGTTATGACTTAATTGGAAGCTGAAATCTGGGTATAATATGGTGAATTTTTGAACTAATTTCAACATGGTATCAGAGCAGGTGCTCTGAAGTTCAATGGGCAGCATTTGGCACTTGGGACAGCAAGTCATTTGCTGGTACATTTGCTTGAAGAAGGCAGAAAAAGGTTCTTTGTCAGGTGGACAAAGATGACTTCCAGCATCAGGTTTGAAGATAGATTGGAGGGGTTCTCCAATTACCTGCAGTGGAAGGTTAGAATCAGCAGTGTTCTCAAGGAAAACAAATTGTTGTCGTTTCCGAACACCGTTGTAGCTGTACCTACAGATCCTACAGCTCTTGATGTTCATGAGGTGAATGAAGTTAAGACTCAGAGAATAATCTTGGGCGGGGTCAAAGACCACCTTATTCCACACTTGGCTAAGAAAAAGACAGCCAATGGAATGTGGGTTGCACTGAAAGGCTTGTATGAGGCTAAAAACGAGAACCGGAAAATGGCTCTCCGAGACAAGCTCCATGGAGCTAGGATGGTCAAAGGAGAGAGTGTGGCCACCTACCTCACCCGGGCTGCACAGGTGAAGGACGAGTTGGCAGCTGTTAGAGAAGTCATTCCCGACTCAGAGTTGGTGCGGATAGCCCTCAAAGGCTTCACCAAGGAGTGGGAGGTTTTCGTCAAGTGTGTGGTGGGGAGAGAGAAGCACCCTGATTGGAGCAGATTGTGGGATGATTTTACGTGGGAGGAGATCCAGGAGGGGTCTCAGGAAAAGGTATTGGATGGTGCAGACGACAAGAACGTTGCTCTTGTGGCAAAGGGCAATGAGAAGAAGAAGGACATGAGGCAAGTGAAATGCTTTGCATGTCACAAGAATGGCCACTATGCTAGTCAATGTCCGAACAAGAAGAAGAAGAAACCGGAACCAAAGGTAGCAGCATCAGCTCGGGTTGCAGATTTTGCTGAGAAATTTGAGAAGGAGTTCTCTCTCATGGCTGGTCCCGTGGGCAGTGGATGCCTAGTGTTCGAGGACATTGAGTCGTGGTTTGTGAACAGTTGTGCCTCTCGGCACATGACCGGGTTGAGGTCAGTTTTCCTCGATCTTACAGAGATAGACTCAGACTGTAGAGTGAAATGTGGAGTCGGCCCACAACTTGTAGTAAAGGGGGTTGGAAGGGTGAGATTCCAACTAGAGTCGGAAGGTCTACTGGAGGTTGGCGAGGTGTTATATATTCCAAAATTGATGGTTAATTTTCTCTCACTGTCAGCTTTGGATGAGAATGGATTTGGAGTTGTTTTCCACGGTGGACATGTGTTTTTATATCCCGTGGGAGCAACTGCTGACACAACTGTGATGCTTGGTGTCAAGTATGAGGGCTTGTACAGGTTGTTGGGTAGACCTGTGCTGGGGTCCAGTGGATTTCAGGACTCAGATTCTGTGTCGAAGAATTGGCAGGTAGCACGGGAGAGAGAGTTGATACATGGCACTCAATCTTCTTCCGGGACTCTCAAGGGACTCAGCAGGCATGAGTCGACACAGTTGGATGCGCAGGAGAGTGTGTAGTCTCCTAGGAGCATGTCTTTAGTTCGTGGTACAGCAGAAGTAGCAACAGAAGCTTCCAGTACAGTGGGAGTAGTGGCTTCATGTTCAGAGGGAGCAGAGACTTCTAGTACAGAGGGAGCAATTATGGCAGCTGATGAGATGGAGACAGATTCTGGTGGTGATACCAGAAATACCTCTCTCGCTAAAAGGGAGTGTTGAGATTTGGTAGCTTGGAGGTACTTCTGCATTGGCAGCGCTCAGCATGCGGAAGTGACCAAGCAAATTATCTCCCAGTGACTTTATAAAGTGATTTTATAAAGTTGAGTCTTTTAATTTCGAAATGTAGAAGTGACTTTATGATGTTATGGGTCACTTTATTAACTTAAGTGACCTCAATAAATGATTAAATCGTGACCGTTGATCTCAAGGGTAAGTGAAGAGTCACTTGAGGGAGATCAAGAGTTAGAGGAGTTACAATTCGAAATTGATAAAAGGCAGCTCATTAGGAGATGAGGGTGCACTTGTTGAGGAGAGCTTGAGGGAGATTAAAGGGGCACACATCCCAAGGAGGTTTCTTAGCTTGGAGGGAAAGGGTTTCAGCAGCGAGGAGGAGGCACGCATTCCTAGACTGCATCAGCTTCAATGGAGGCCATACAGTACGGATTGGAGTAGGTCGTACAGCATCTTTTTGTTTGCTTTGCATCTCCAGCCAACTCAGAAAATTCTGCTGTGTATTGGCATGATTTTCTAGGAGTTTCTCTGCTGATAACAAATCCGTATAGCAAGGTACAGATCTGTACCTTTTTCTGGGCATGAAAACCAAGGCATATTTCTGATATTGGTGGCTGTACAGTCCGTACAGATTGTACAAGAAATCAGTTTTTGATTTCAGACTGTGTTACTATGCATTTATATGTTGTTTTTGATCAGTGAGAGTGAAAGTACAGATGATAAATGTTGATTTAAAGCTGTTGTTGTAACTCAGAAATTTTCCTAAAGCTGAATAAGAAACTTTCTCCTCAATTTGTCAAATTTTTTGTGTTATTCTTCTTGGGGTTTTACCCAGAATTTTTCATGGTGCTTTATGGATATTTTGTCCACTGTTAGAATGTMTTTCCGCTGCAGATTTAGTTTCAGAACTATATTAATTAGTGTTTCTGCTCATTAAGTGCAGCTAGTAAAGGTTTTTAATGCTTGTTGTTATGACTTAATTGGAGGCTGAAATCTAGGTATAATATGGTGAATTTCTGAACTAATTTCAACACTAGTCAAATATAGAAAGTACAATAAATGGGTTAGTTAGGTACCCACATGTAGGCTACATAACGTTATAATCAATTAAATAGATCGGCATGTGGCCTAAAGTAAAGATAAGATAATTTTATTAATGTCTAACGCATGACCACAAAAATAGATCAAAGGGACTACTTAATACAAGGATGTCATTACAAAGCAGGAGTACCAAAAGGTTTCCTATAAAAGGCAAGATGCAGAAAGTAAAGGAGAGTATAGAGTGAATCCTAGTTGAGGCATGAACAACCCTCAACTCCAAGCCCAGAAACTCACTCTAGGGTGGAGATGTCTAGGAGGAGAGGATCTAGGAATAAGAAGAACCAAAACTAATGAGGTAGGTTTGTCATGGAATAGACCCATCTCTCCTAATATCCGGGGCCAAATGAAGAAAGCTCGGTATAGTAACCACATGATCTCAACACCCCCCCTTAATTTGAATAGGGAGCCATGGAGAGAAGACATTACAATACATCATGTTTACCCCCTTAATGGTAGGTTGCTTATACTGATACATGTCTGTAAACTAGTGAAGGTGGGATTTGGAAGAGATTTTGTGAGACATCAACAAGTTGATCTACAGAAGGAACAAAGTCTAGCACAAGTTGTCCTTGAGCATGATATGACAAATGCAATGCATCCAAATCTCAATGTGTTTGGACTTCTAATGATTCACTGGATTGTGAATAAGCTCAATAGTACTCCAATTGTCACAAAATAAGGTGGAAGAAAGTCATTGAGGGAAACCTAGTTGATCAAGTATCATTCACATTCAAGCAAGATGCTTCCCAGCGTGACCGACACTAGCATACTCGGCTTTACTGAAGGAGAGACCCACACCTTGTTGACTCTTATAACACCAACAAACCAGTTCAAAACTAAGAGAGAACAAGTATCCCAAGGT
>JASDQU011401030.1:115911-126753 GCA_032191745.1 Picea mariana
AACCTAGGGTCTTTATCAATATTGGTCCCAGACCACATACCCCAGGAGTGCACTAGGGGCCCTAGATCTCGTCTAGGGTCTTAGCCATCCTCCAGGAGAATGGCTCTCGCTGCTGCATGTAAATTTAACAATTGAAGGTCCTTGTCTCATGTCCCTACCAAGGTCTTAAACCATTTTATTTGTTGAAGTGAGATAGAGCCTTGCCTTAGCAACACTCTATTCTTTCTTTCTAGCCTAGTCGTTTTACTTTTGTTGAGCTAAGGAGAGAGACGCATCAAGGCCTAGGGTGGCCTACACCTGGTGAGCCGTCTTTCCCTAGGGTTTGACTAGTGAAACCTTGCTCTAGCAACACGTCACTTTCAAACTCTCTTGTCTTGGATCCATCATCTTTTGAGCTAGTCGTTTTTGCTAATTGAGCTAAGGAAGGAGGAGAGAGCACTGAGGCCTAGGTTTACTACACCAAAGTGAGCCTTTCTCCCCTAGGGTTTCACCTTTGAGGCCTTGCCATAGCAACACCTCAAAGTTTAACTCTCTTGTCCTTAGTTTTATTATTCACCGACTCCTTCAGCCCTTGCGTCCTCTTTTTGAATCCATATATCCTAGGAGTGCACTGATCTAGGACCTTTTTTGTTGAGTAACTTTATCCTACAAACTTCCAAGAACTTCGAACAAACCCTAACCATCACTAACCCAAGCCTAGACTAACCCTACTAATTCTATTGTTGTCGTCACCTTTCTATGATATAAACTTCTATATGCAGTATCTATTTTATCTTTGAAGCAATTGAATGATTGGTTAAGGCATTGTCTATAAAGTGTTGATATTGTTACATTGATTGCCATCAGCATTTATTGTGAAGTGATATTGTAATCATTGTTATTGTACAACTTTGATTTGCTTCATCAATAATATTGTTAGAAATAGAGAAGTAATGCAGAACAGAAATGTCTTTTTAAATTTTCAATTAGAATAACAATTATGTCTCATCCTCAGAACAGTAAACAAATACAATACTGCTTAAAAAATCTGAACAGAGAAACAACAATTTGATTTGAGTTTGTAAACAATTTCTGAGTGTGTACAACCACTCAGATCTAAGCTAGCAGAGTTAGATTTAACTGAGATCCAAAGACAAGATCATAGAAGTAGATCTAGATTAATCAACAAACATTCTTTCTAATCTAAACTAAAGAACAATAAAGATATAGATCGGTATCCAGATCTAATCTACAATGCTGATATACATCTATACAAATCAAAACTCAAACCAATATCCAGATCTGATAATGAGCAACCTATAACATTAAACAACTTCGAAAACAAGGAACAACAGATCTGGATAATGGTAAACTAAATAGGTCACTTACCTTGTAGTCTTACCTCTGTAAGAGTCCATGCCACACACAAGAGATGTAAAGCCACTTGTAATTATGCTCAGAGAAAATTCAGGATCATGGATCTACCATATAGGTTAGATCTCTTGCCAAGAGATGAATAGACTTACTTGCCACCAGGAGGAGAAACCACTTAAAAACACCACACAAAAATTTCTATGATTAAACCCTTACACACAGAAATTCCAAGGACCCAAACCCTCATATAAAGAAGAGATAGCAGGGGTTATGGATGTCTAAGATAAACAAATTAGTGAAGTTGTGGCTCAAAGGATAGGGACAGATCTGAACTTGAGAGACCACGGCAGGGGTTAGATCTGTGCTTGAGAGGCCACGGCCCAATCTATAGGACCAGATCTACACTAGGGAGGCCACGGCTCAAAGAAGGAATCAGATCTGTGCTAGAGAGAGGTGACGGAAGCTTCAGTCTTCAACACACAGGTCACAGCAACATCAAAAACAGCCCTGCAACAACCCTTGACACATTCCAAACAAGAGGCATACAAGTTGCAAAGACCAGGAGGCCGAAAACTTGGAGGGCTGAACTGTCACAATACTCAGCCACTGTTGCAAAGGAGGGCCGCAGCACACTAGAGGAGATTCGCTCACCTTTTGGAGGATAGCATAAGAGTACTTTAGAATGTGTAAAGGTAAGGGAGGAGGTCTATATTTATACTTTAGGCTAGGGGGTTAGTAAAGATAATAATTAAAATTAACATATTTAATTAATATAAATATTAATTAAACATGTTATAATTTAAACATTTAATTAATATTTTCATATTGACCCCTAAAGCAAAAATACAAGACCCCAAATAAACACAAGCAAGGGTGAAGGGGGTTTAGGTGGGGTTACTTGGTGGCAATACTTGTCCATTCATTCTCAAGGTGACCTTTTAACTTTATCATCATTGCATATGGGGTACATCCCTCATGTGGTCAAGCCCACCTTCAAAGAGGGTCATACGCCAACACACACCTGATCAAGGATCAGGTTGCCCCAGAACATTTATGGGGTCTTATCCACCAAGGATCAACCCATGCCCCAAGCATGGGTACCCTGGAACATTTCCAGGGGCCCTAGACATATCTAGGGACTTTAACTGCTTGGTCCCAGACCAAGAACCCCAGTCATACACTGGGGGCCCTCTCAGGGGTCTTTACTGCTTGGTCCCAGACCAAGAACCCCAATCATATACTAGGGGCCCTCTCAAGGGTCTTTACTGCTTGGTCCCAGACCAAGAACCCCAGGAGTGCACTGGGGACCCTAGATCTTGGCTAGGGTCTTTGCCATCCTCCCGGAGAATGGCTCTTGCAGCTGCTTTAAATTCAACAAATATTGTTTATCAATTGCTCATTATCAGAAAGTCATTTATTATATGAAGTACTAACCAGCAAGCAAGCTTGCACATATAGTTTTACTATTGCTTTGTCTCGGGCAGGTACTCTTACTGGTTATTACTTCCGGTTATCTTTATTGGCTATAAGTCGAACTTTTTGATCAGGTGGTGACTTGTGAGGGGGATTATTATCACTTAGCCTCACTAAACCTTTTGCCTTCTCAAAACCCCAGGTCACCAGGGACGTCTCCCCTGGGCCTTACCTGCCTAAATAGAAAGAACCTTCCCATCGAGGTGACAGTGGGTGGGATTGGTTCAGTTACGCCAGTTTGACCTCTTTTCATCCATCTATTATCCTAACTACAAACTGTGCGATAACAGTACTTAGTCATTACTAATCCTAATTAAGGTCAGCGAATACCTTTTCTCTACATATTTAGACCTCTACTTCAAAAATAACTTATAAGGTTCAATATGATAGTTTAAGTTTAAACATGGTTTAGAACCATAGTACCTTGTGTTTATAACATATAGGTATAGCTTATGCATATATACTTATAATGATCATGTTTTTGGGTGTCCAGGGAACAACAAAGGCTCAATACAACCATGTATAATTCACAAAAGCCTTGCTCATACTAATAGTGATATTTATATTTTATATAATTATATTCACAACTGACAACCTCCGCCTATTAGTGTTTACTATTTAGGCACATAAAAGTTGCACTCCCAATGTCAATATTTCACATTATGAAATTCCAATGTCCCTTGTGTCCCTCCATTTCAAAGTTAGTTGATGTTGTAGCTTCAAGTTTTCAAATTACCTTAAGTCTGTTAAGGAAGAGAAGACATTTTTAGGATATCAGCTATGGCTTCCTGATACCATAAACCTATGAATTAAGAATAAGACATTCCATGTCATTTGGTTAAATTTGGAGCTTCCTAGGTTACAATGATATCTGAATGAAAAGTGACGTGGACACATTTTGCACCCTATATTTCTAAATGTTGAATTATATAGCTTTGGAAGCTATTTTCCCTATTGTAACTAACCATATAAATAAAGTTTTGATATAGTGTTAACTTTATGTCAAGCATCAAACACATGACAAGTGTCAACCTCGTGCCAAGACAACCATATGCCATGTGTCAACCTCATAGCACCTCTAAGAGGGTTGCTCAGGGCAGTTGTAGTGGCTAGCTTAGGGAGGTTGCTTAAGAGGGTTGCTTAGGGAAGTTGGAGTGGCCAGCTTAGGGGGGCTGCTTAGGGTGGTGGTATGACAGTTGTTATCATACAATCCTAAGACAGCAGTTTAGGGCAGCCTCTAAAAGAGACAAAGCAAGTGACCTTTGGGAGCATTAACAGGTGGCTTTTGGGAGCTTTAGGAGGTGGCTCTTGGAAACATTAGGAGGTGACTCTTGGCAGCCAAAGGAGGGCAGGTATGACAGTTGTTATACAACTGTCATACAATCCTAAGACAGTAGTTTAGGGCAGCCTCTAGAAGAGATAAAGGAAGTGACCTTTGGGAGCATTAGGAGGTGGCTCTTGGGAGCTTTAGGAGGTGGCTCTTGGGAACATTAGGAGGTGACTCTTGGCAGCCAAAGGAGGGCAGGTATGACAGTTGTTATACAATTGTCATACCAACCTATAAAAAGGGGCATTCACTTAACATTTGGATACCTTTGTTTGTTGGAGTCTTCTGTTGAGGCAAGGCATCTATTTGCTGAAGTATTTTGCTGGTATATGGTTGATATCTACTGGAATCTTCTATTGGTATATGGTTGCTAGTTGTTGGAGTCTTTTGCTGGTATATGGCAGCTAGTTGTTGAAATATACTGTTGATACAAGCACTCTATTCTTGTTGAAGTCTTCTGTTGTTCCTTGTTGATATAAGGCTGCTACAAATACTATGCTAAAGTTGCCATAAGTCTGCTACAGCAAGAAGGAAAGTCAGTTATCTTTTGGTGATTTTGCCAAGTTCTTACTGTAAGTGTTAGTTCAGCTATTTGTGAAGTTTGTAAGTGTTGAAACAGAGGTATTGTTTCAGCCCTCTGAGTCCTAGCTAGTTACTCTAAAGTCTTGTACCAGTATTGTACTTTGTTGAAGAATCTAAAGAGAAGTTTTGGTTGGGTTTTCTACCCTAAGAGGGTTTCCCAGGGTATACTTGTGTTCTCTCTATGATTGTCTCACTTTAAATTTACCTACATGCATCAGCTTTTCAACATGGTATCAAAGCTTCCCTGAAAGAAGCCATTTCTACAGAGAGTTATTAGATTTGTGAAGGAGACTACAGTGTTTCAGTTTTTTGAAGGAAGTCAAAAACAAGGACAACATGATGTCAAGCACTAAGCTTGATGAGAAACAAGTACAGAATATCCTTTGTTCTGGAAGAAAATAACTTATCAGATTATGTTATGGAAAGGGTTGCAGAACCTGAGGAAGAAGAAGTTAAAGGTAAGTACAGGAAGAATCAGATAAGGGCAAAGAGAATAATTGCACATTCGATAAAAGACCATCTGATTCCTCATGTGTCATCCTTGAAGACTCCCAAAGAGATGTTTGATGCTCTATCTCATCTATATGAAGGAAGGAACATAAACAGGAAGATCGCTTTGAGGACTCAACTCAAATATGTAAAGATGCAGAAGTCTGAATCTATTCATGCCTTCTTTACAAGAATTTCTCAGATTAATGAACAAATTATAGCTATCGGTGACTCAGTTGAAGAAGCTGAGTTAGTAATGACTACTCTGAATGGACTTTCGAAGTCATGGGACTCTTTCATAAGAGGAATCTGTTCAAGAAGTAAGTTAACAAAGTTTAGCAGGTTGTGGGAAGATTGTGTCCAAGAAGAAGCAAGACTGGGAGCAAGAGGAGAAAAGCTAAGTGATGATGAAGATCAAGCTCTTGCAGCCCATTTCAGGAAAGGAAAGAAAAAGAAGGAAAATCATCCTCCAAAGAAGAAGTTTCAGAAATTTGAGAAAGGTAAGAGAGACTATTCAAAACTCAAATGTTTATGTTGTGAAAAGTTGGGACATCTTGCCAGAGATTGTCCTCTCATCAAAGAGGTCAAAGAAAGGAGGAAAAACAAAAGACATCATGGTCATGTTGTTGAAGATGATGAACATGTTTTCAAGAGAGAAAGAAAAGAAGATTCAGATGAAGAGTATGTTTTGGTGGCAGCACTTACTAATTCAGTAAATTATGATGATGAAACATGGCTTGTGGATAGTGGTGCCTCCAGGCACATGACTGGTTTTAAAGACTCTCTTTCAAATCTGACTGAGAAAGATTATTTTCATCAGGTGAGACTGGGTGATAACTCTTCCTATCCTATTAAGGGCATAGGGAATGCTTTTTACAGCTTAGATTCAAAAAAACATTTGAAAATGGAAAATGTTTTATATGTACCTGGTCTGCAAAAGAACCTCCTATCTATTTCAATATTGGAAGAGAAAGGATTCCGAGTAGCTTTTGTCGATGGCCAAGTTCTTATGTGGCCGAGAGGAAAGAATATTGACGATGCTATTATAATCGGTATACATGAAGATGGGTCATACAAGATAAAAGGAAAGGCAGATCAAGCCTTAGTACACAGTACTATAAACCCATGTGAACTGTGGCATAGAAGATTCGCTCATATTCACTATAAAGCCTTGCCAATTGTTAGCAATATGGTGAAAGGCCTTCCAAAAATTCAAGTGTTCCACAATGGTGTGTGCAAAGGATGTGCACAAGGAAAGAACGTGAAAAAGCCTTTTTCCAAGCAGTGACAGTAAAGCAAAAGGAGTTCTGGATCTAATTCATTTAGATGTGTGTGGACCTATGTCAGCCACTTCACTCAGTGGGTATGTTTACTATGTTTCTTTTATTGATGACTTTTCTCGCAAAACTTGGATTTATTTCTTAAAGAATAAAGATGAAGTCTTTAGTAAGTTTAAGGAATTTAAAGCTCTTTTTGAAAATCTTTCGAGAGAAAAATAAAGGTTTTAAGATCTGATAACAGAGAAGAATTCACATCTGGTGAATTCAAGGAATTATGTAGAGAAGCTGGGATTAAGAGGGAGCTTTCTACTGCATACAATCCTCAGCAAAATGGTGTTGCAGAAATGAAAGATCTGGGTCAGATGCACTATTTCCTAGGTCTGGAAGTGTGGCAGAATCCAGGTGAGATTTGTCTTAGTCAAGGAAAATATGTTGTGGAAATTCTAAAGAGATTTGGAATGATGGATTGTAAATTCATGACTACACCTATGACGACAAATCCAAAGTTATTATGTGATACTTCATCAGAGACAGTGGATGCCACTTTGTATAGGTAAACGATTGGTTCGTTAATGTATTTAACGAACATAAGGCCAGACATGTTTTGTTGTGAACACTTTAAGTTAGTATATGGTTGAACCCAGACATGTTCATTTGATCGCAGCAAAACATGTGATGAGATACTTGAAAGGTACCATTGAGTATGGTATCAAGTATAATGCAGATTGTGAGTTCAGACTACAGGGAGGGATACTCTGATTCAGATTGGGCTGGTAGTGTCATAGATCGTAAGAGTACTTCAAGATGTTGTTTTAGTTTGGGATCAGGTATGATCTCATGGTTTAGCAGGAAGCAAACCAATGTTGCACTCAATACAGCTGAGGCAGAATATATGGCAGTATGTTTAGCATGTACTGAAGTAGTATGGCTACGGAAATTACTTTCAGGATTATTTGATATTGAGTTAGATGCTACTAGTATCTGCTGTGACAATCAAAGTTGCATAAAGTTGTCAACGAACCTCGTGTTTCATGACAAATCAAAGCATATTGGAATCAAGTATCATTTTATCCGTGATGTGGTAGAAAAGGGAGCAGTGAAGCTTCATTATGTGGCTACCAATGAGCAAATTGCAAATGTGCTAACCAAACCTCTATCAAAGGTGAAGTTTGAGTACTTCAGAAACAAACTTGGACTGGTCCCTCGTAAGAGGGAGTAAGGCGCTGCATATGGGATTCCATATGGGATTCTAGTGATAGTAGCGGGGCCAGTCATTTACAGGTAGGATGTGGGGTATTCTATTTTATTCTTATCCAGTATGAAAAAAGACTGGCTCTAAGATTACTCATCCAGTATGAAAAAGGATTGGCATTGAGTAAGACAGTTCTTGGTGAATTGACAGTTCTTGGTGAACTGTATAGCTTGCTCTAGCATATGGCTAGTAGGACAGTTCTTGGTGAACTGCACAAACAGTTCTTGGTGAACTGAGTGAATAAAAATCCTGTAATGACATCAGTGTGCTCACCAGAGATGCTACTGATCCCAATGCTAGCTATGAATACAAAACTTATCTTGATGAATAGATTCTACATGAATCAACAAGTCAATAGCCAAGTAAAGCCAAATGGATGTAACAGTTGGTACTAGGAAAAGACCTTCCTTGCTTAGAGGGACTGTTGAATTATATAGCTTTGGAAGCTATTTTCCCTATTGTAACTAACCACGTAAATAAAGTTTTGATATAGTGTTAACTTTATGTCGAGCATCGAACACATGACAAGTGTCAACCTCATGCCAAGACAACCATATGCCATGTGTCAACCTCATAGCACCTCTAAGAGGGCTGCTTATGGCGATTGTAGTGGCTAGCTTAGGGAGGTTGCTTAAGAGGGTTGCTTAGGGAGGTTGGAGTGGCCAGCTTAGGGGGGCTGCTTAGGGTGGTGGCATGACAGATGTTATACAGCTGTCATACAATCCTAAGACAACAGTTTAGGGCAGCCTCTAGAAGAGACAAAGGAAGTGACCTTTGGGAGCATTAGAAGGTGGCTCTTGGGAGCTTTAGGAGGTGACTCTTGGCAACCAAAGGAGGGCAGGTATGACAGCTATTATACAGTTGTCATACATTCATAGGGGGTTGCTTAGGGCAACCAAACCAACCTATAAAAAGGAACATTCACTTAACATTTGGAAACCTTTGTTTTGCTGGAGTCTTCTACTGAGGCAAGGCATCTATTTGCTGAAGTATTTTGGTGGTATATGACTGATATCTACTAGAATCTTCTGCTGGTATATGGCTGCTAGTTGTTGGAGTCTTCTGCTGGTATATGGCAGCTAGTTGTTGAAGTATATTGTTGATACAAGCACTCTATTCTTGTTGAAGTCTTCTGTTGTTCCTTGCTGATATAAGACTGCTACAAATACTATGTTAAAGGTGCCATAAGTCTGCTACAGCAAGAAGGAAAGTCGGTTATCTTTTGGTGATTTTGTCAAGTTGTTACTGTAAGTGTTAGTTCAGCTATTTGTGAATTTTGTAAGTGCTGAAACGGAGGTATTGTTTCAGCCCTCTGAGTCCTAGCTAGTTACTCTAAAGTCTTGTACCGGTATTGTACTTTGTTGAAGAATCTAAAGAGAAGTTTTGGCTGGGTTTTCTACCCCAAGAGGGTTTCCCAAGGTACACTTGTGTTCTCTCTATGATTGTCTCGCTTTCAGTGATCCTCATATATGCAGATGTAATGTTATGTTGGTTGTATGCTGTAAAAATTTTAAATTTACCTATATGCATCAATTTTTCAACACTAAATAAATTACCTGAAAACTTTCAAACAGATTAAATTAGCATAACCACCTCTAAAATTCTAGAAGTAGATAGTCTAATAATATAAGAAAAGTCACAAAAATATTAGTCAAGTTTGATTTCTTGAATCTTTAGTTAACAGGGAGGGGTTATGTAAGGAAACTTACAAATAGATATGGAAGCCTCCCATGCAAGGTTGGGTAAAGTTTAATTCTGAAGGGTCTGCAAAAGAAAACCCAGGTTCAGCAGGTGCAGAGCAATCGGGGCCTAATCCAACAATCAAGATTCAATATGAGATTGAAGGTTTGCTCTTTGGTGTAAAGGAAGCTTAAGAAAGGGTAGAAGAAAATTGTTTTCAAAGGTGACTCAAAGCTGATCACAGATCACATCAATGGAAAAAATTCACATCCTCCATGAGAGATGAAGAGTAAGTCTTGGACCCATCAGGCCTGTATGTGTTTCAACTTTCAAAGAATGGGATTTTAAGTATGTAAAAATATCCACAAATAAAATTGTTGATTGGCTGGCCAATCAAGCACTTATAACTAAGACACATCACCCCAGTGATGTGGACCCCTCTTTCACATCAGAAGAAAGGAAGTGGAAGGAAAGGCTTTCCTGTCTATTAGGAATATGAATGGATCCTTCAATTCCCCCCTGACATGTCAGTACTAAATGAGAAGCGGCATGAGAATCAGTGCTCTAATCTGGGCACACTTCCCGGATCATTCCGCCGTAGGAATTTAGCTGATAGTATCATGCTCATTGATGAGGATGGTGGAGAACACTCGCCAACTCAGATGGCCAGATCACACTTAAGAGGATATTGAAGGATGGTTATCTTCATTTGTCACTTAAGCACTCTTTTGTCTCTAAAACTGGTTATCTAGGCAAGGAAGTTATGGCTGAGCAAGGAAAAGGCCCAGAAGCTGTCCTAGAGGTTCGGATAGGATGGCCGAGCTTCTTCAAAGCAGACTGGATACCAAGGAATGGTATCCCAACTTCATGGCACAATAGGGCATAGCCATTCCTAATCAAAATGGGAGTTTCTCGAGCTAAAATAAGCTGAAAACGATAAGATCCCAAATGAGAAGATATACCATGGACTACTTGGATTTGGGGAAAGGCTGCATGACACAGGCAAACTTCAAGCTCGTCAGAGATCCAAGCTCAAAAAGAAAGCCACATCCTTGCTGGAACAATCAGCTGCTAAAGGTGAAAGGTTGGGGAAGGAGAAGATGGAGGAGGTAGCCCTCAAAAGAAGGATGGTATACTGTCTTGATATGATCATGAATGAAGTTCTACACAGACAGCTACCAGCCTTTATTGAAAAAGAACTCACAAATCCAGTTGCAGCTGGAATGGCTGGCAGTCTGAAAATGCCAAGTCGAACAGCTCAAAGGAGCCATGAGTTTGATATATATGTCGCTTGATAGTAATGTCTCTACTCTGTTCTGAATATGTTTAGTTCTGTCAAGTATGCTTCTGTTTTCAGCATATGTAAGTAAAGATCTGTATATGGGGACAACAGTCACAGTCCCAAT
>JASDQU011401030.1:126773-137063 GCA_032191745.1 Picea mariana
ATTCCTAATCAAAATGGGAGTTTCTCGAGCTAAAATAAGCTGAAAACGATAAGATCCCAAATGAGAAGATATACCATGGACTACTTGGATTTGGGGAAAGGCTGCATGACACAGGCAAACTTCAAGCTCGTCAGAGATCCAAGCTCAAAAAGAAAGCCACATCCTTGCTGGAACAATCAGCTGCTAAAGGTGAAAGGTTGGGGAAGGAGAAGATGGAGGAGGTAGCCCTCAAAAGAAGGATGGTATACTGTCTTGATATGATCATGAATGAAGTTCTACACAGACAGCTACCAGCCTTTATTGAAAAAGAACTCACAAATCCAGTTGCAGCTGGAATGGCTGGCAGTCTGAAAATGCCAAGTCGAACAGCTCAAAGGAGCCATGAGTTTGATATATATGTCGCTTGATAGTAATGTCTCTACTCTGTTCTGAATATGTTTAGTTCTGTCAAGTATGCTTCTGTTTTCAGCATATGTAAGTAAAGATCTGTATATGGGGACAACAGTCACAGTCCCAATTTTGTACTGGACTAGTTATGGAATATGTACTCAAACTCAAAGCTTTCTTTCAAAGATATATATATATATATATATATATATATATATATATATATATATATATATATAACCTTGTTCTGATGATAAAAAAAATCGAGTTTGATCCATTGTCTCAATTAGAACCGTTTGAACAAAACATTGAAGGCACTTTCACAGATAAAACTTATCCTAACTTAACAAGCAGTGGTAAATGGCCATTATTGGGATTTAAAGAAACATATAAAGAAAACAAGATATGATAAGCTTGAGATTCCTAGGGCTACAAGAGTCCCGGGTAGGCCATGGTAAAGTTTAAACCACTACCATGGCGTTAGGGCTTTCATCTTGTACCAAGTTAGCAGATTACATGGGATACGAAACAACGCCCACTGTTTATGCCCACTAATCCACTAGACTAATCATAAACTCCATTTACATAACTTTTAATCAATATAAAGTTTAAACAATTCTGCCCATAATGGTTGTACAGATGGCCTTCAATGCCCCATTATGCCCGGACCACCCATTACAAGCTCTTGAATAATACAAACCCGCAGAAAACAACATGGCTAACTAAAAGCAAAAACACTATATTGTTGTCTACTACTGAACCACTGACTGCGCAAGGAACCACTGTTTACAATAGTGACAAACGCATTCTACTGACGAAATTACGCATGTTTGGATTGAATGGAAACAGTGCAAACAATGCCCGGACATTGAAAACTTACCAATAGAATGCAGGAAACGAAACTGACGAATATGAATATGGCGCCCTTGACCAGTTTATTTAAATTTTGGTTAACTTGAAAATCCTGCCTCCTCAAATTTTAGGTGAATGATTTCAAAGCTTCGTGTTAACAGCAACTCCTTGGGAACGAGGTGTGTAAAGTTCGGAACCATGCTATTATTGGGCAAACCTAAAATCCAGACATTTGAGTGAACAGAAACATGTAATTATTACTTTAAGCCCCTCTACAAATGACATATATCCTAATAAGCAGGGCATGCGGTATGTTTGTAATGTAGGGTTTTAGGTTCGTAAGGGTTTAAAGGCAATTCCCGATATCAACATTGAGACCACAATCGAAGAGACTCTTGTTTTTAACCCTTTTTTCGCTTTTTTATGTTTGTAGACGCTTTTTTATGTTTGTAGACCGCAATGGAAGAGGCTTTCTTTTTGCAACATCTTTTTGTTGTGTTTTTCGTGTATTTAGAATCGCTAATAAGCAGCAAAAATATTTTATCTAGAATTAAGTATTGTGGCTTTCTTTGTGCAACATTTTTTTGTTAGTGTTTTTAAAGAATCGCTAATAAGCAGCAAGATAATTTATCTAGAATTAAATATTGTGTTGTTTCATAGTATAAATGTTGTACGTTTTGGTTTTTTTTTGGATATTTTTTGTTTACTTTTGTCTATAATCTAGTGAGAATTTGTTGGATTTGCAGATTTGAGTGGCTAAGACTATATAATCGGAGTGCCCCGGGGTTTTCCAGCACATTGAATTCATTTATGCATTCAGAAATGCAATTTAAACAACAAAAAATTGTGATTTCATCCAGATTATGTTGTCGGATTCCAGCGAAAATGGTCAAAACGTAGAACAGTTAGACAACGTCTTGTGTTGTAAGCTTACTTCTTTTAATATTCAGAACAATAATTATTATAATATATAAAAGTTTATATAAAACTATTTTATATAAACATGTTTGTATACATGTTTCCAAAATGGTGTGCACTTAACGGTTAGCATAGTATACATGTTTGTAATTGTCAAGGACAACATTTAATTCTAAGCAGCTCCTTTACCATTGAACAACAGCTTTCAACTACACTTTGTACCCATTAACATTGTCCATTCCCTATGGATGGCAAGTGCAGGATGGCTCGTTATTAATCCTAAAGATGATAGTGGTTTGTGTTTGCCTGGGGCCCAGAAGTCACAACCAATAATGAAACCAAGGCATATGTTGCTTAGTAAAGCATTAAGTTTCTATGAGGACAAACCCAAGGGAAGATAATAGTCTACTTAGTTTGTATACATGTTTCAAATATGTTGTAACCTAGGTCTGCACCCCTCCCCTTTCCCTCCTTTACCCTATACATCCATCAATTTTGATTTTTATGGTTGCTTGCTTAGCTTGTTCTCCAAAATTTAATCACTCGGCTTCATGGCCCCTGTCCGTCTTTACTTATTTTGCACCATCTTTTTGCTTTCTCGAAGGGTGATTTCATGTTCCGATTTGAGTTTGAAATACTTGTCATCATGTTTGCCACTAATTGAGCATGCAGTAGGTCCACCAAATATTTTGTGTGTGCAGGAAACATCCAGGCCCACCAAATCCTTTGTATGTGCAATAAGCTTCCGCAGAAAAAACGCAGCAATTCAGAGCAGTCCATTTCGAGCTTAGTTTTTAAGCCAAATAGACAGGCTAAATTTTAACGGTGGAGATCCAACAACACATACAGATCAACGGCTCTCGTGCATTCAGAGTCTCAAACTCGCACGAGGTTTAACAAGAATGACTTTGCGACTTCGGCATTCGGCGTTCGAACTCGTCATTGTTTCGAATTTGTCGGAGCCCCGAAGTGTTGAATCCTCTGAACTACCACGTGTCGAAGTGTCACGTCACTCCACTAGTCCGGTCCTCCGGGAGTTATACCTACTTTGTGTTTGAAAGCCCCCGAACCCCGAAGAGTCGGAGACGTGTGGCATCCATTGGTGCTGACACGTGGCACTCATTTCAAGTCATTTGGGTTACGTCATCCGCCCATTTTCGGGTGACACATGTCACTCTCTGTCATGCAGACACGTCAACGACAGTGATGTCATGTGGACACGTCAGATTCGGGAGATCACCACTCGGGGAGATTWCAGATCAGATCAAACTCAGTTCTCTRGAGCCCCGAACTGTCGAAATGTCGAAGTACCGAAGTCCCCGAACATCAAAGCGTCGAAAGGTTGACACGTCATCTCCGAGATATTATCATTCTGGGGGATTTCAATTCACAGAGAACATAGACCTCYGAAGCCCCGAAGCACCGGAGCTCCTGAAGTCCCGAAATATTTAAATGTTAAACACGRCTTAATCTCGGGTTTATTAGTGATAAGCACTGGCTAATCACTTCGCTAGTTCAGCCCTCCAGGAGGTATCCAGACATTGTATTCAAGAACTCTCGAACCCCGAAGAGCCAGAGAGGCGTGGCATCCATCAGTTGAGACGCGTGGCACTCTTATGTCATGACACGTGGCACTCTCATATCATGACACGTGGCACTCATTTCAAGCATATTTGGGTCCTTCATCTGTACTRTTTCAAGTGACATGTGTCACCCTTCTTTTTGTGACACATCAGCAATATGACGTCAGGCCACCACGTCACTCCGGGTGATTTTGATCCAAAGCAAATGCAGATTCCCGAAGTGTCGGAGCCTCGAAGTATTGGAGCCTCGAAATATTGGAGCCCCGAAATCATTCTTTGTAGTATCAAGCCGCCACGTCAGATTCGAGATATAGTCCTCCAATAGATTTCTTAGCACAACATTCAAAAGCTCCCGAACCCCAAAGAGTCAGAGTCCCGAAGTCCTTAAATGATGAAGGTTAAAGTAATCTTGGGTTAATTAGTGATAAATGTTGGTTAACAACTTCAGGGTTTATGTTCTCTGGAGGATACGTATACTCCGCGCTCTGAAGCCCCCAAACGCTGAATTTCCGAAGTGGCTCACCCACATTTATTGCACATTTTGAAATGTTTAAAAAGGGGTGCCAAACTAGAAATGGGTAAACTACACGTCTAGACTGCAGAAAGAATATCAGAGACTCTGGAAAATGCCAGATGACTTGCTTCACTCCAACATATGCATCAGTCTAGTTTATCGCTAGTAGCAGTTTCTAGTTGCTCAAAGTTCAAGACTGTTTCGATTAAGTTAATAAGTGATCTTTTATGTGTGATGAGAACCACTCTTTTTTATTAAGTCAAGCTAGAAGTATACATTAATATACTCCAACAGTGTTTTAGTTAAGTTAATAAGTTGTTTTACAATTGGTAGTGTATAGTTAACCCTCGGTCCCAGATGGACGAGAACCTCTGCAACTCTGATAAATATGCAGTTTTTGTATGTTTTAAGGGTTCAGTTTTTGGGAGAAGGATACCAATACATCAACTGGTTGTACCTGTTCTATGCATGGATTAAAGCACTCTACCTGGTGAATATACTTTTGATGACAGTGTTTTTGTCCAAATCTTCATGTGTTTTTTATCTTATCTTGAATGCAGTTTTTTATTTGTGCAAAGTACATTTCATTTCCTTCAGCTATTATATAACTTGTCTTTATTAATATGCAACCTGTGAAAATAGTTAATGCTTTGGTGAAGATTGGTTTTTATTGCAACCTGTGGGAGTAATTGTGTTTCTGATACATGTTTAATGTCTTGAAACGATATTTCAAGTATTAAACTTCTTKCAGTAGATTAATCATTGAGTGGTTTGTTGTTTCCCTTTGTTTTTACCTCTATTATTTCACTTGTATGTCATTTGTGTGCCAYCATACAARGAGGACCCTCATCCATGTCATTTTTCCAACCCCACCATGCTCCTGTCTTGGTAAAACCAACCCTCTAACTGACCAAAAAAATAAAAAAACCAATCATTCTAAACTTGAGGCGRCCTAGMTCTACCCTTTAGGAGTCATGTGCAAACTTTAGGACCAACATCTTCCRGCGTCATTGTCGGGGAACAAAGTAACGAAATATCTTTCCCTRGGAAAACGACAACGATCAGATCTGGTTTTTGATGGTGAACAAAAGCCAGACACACATAGTGACTGCAATCTTTCACYTGGCGACTCCACAATGAAAAGAMTCCACTGGAGGAATAGCCCAACCGATAGAAAATGAAAAGGTGGAAGGAAAAGACCAGGTACCAAACCATCATTTTTTCAAGGAGCTCRTATTTTTCTTCATCGGTTCATTCTTGTCTTTTCCTTTACATGTGAAAAGAATTATCTTATGCTTTGTTTACTCATATGATTATAAGCCTACAAATGCATATTCCTCCTTGAGTAAAGAAGATGTGTCTTCTTCTTGTATTATCTACCTTGATCTGATCTCATCATATGACTTGATTGGGAAGAACAAGGTCCATATCTTAATTCCTCCCGAATTTGACCCATCTTGTAAACATGTGAATAACAAAGTTGATTTATCACCCCCTCAAGTCATTACTGCTCCATCTTGTGGCCATCTCACTTATGTTCAATCCAAGACCAGAGAAGGTTATAAACCTCTGAAACTGCCTTTTATCCTCCATGACTACCCTCCCAATTTTTTAGATTACCTTCCTAGGTTCAATGGAGAAGATCATGTGACAGTCGAGCAACACATGGTTTCTTTTGAATGGTTCACTGATCTTTTACAAATCATTCATGAGGATGTGTTCATGAGAACCTTTTTCCATTCTTTATATGGGGATGTTGGATTATGGTTTAGAAATTTGAAAGTTGATTCTATTAGTTCATGGACTGATTTGCGTAATGTGTTTTTGAGGTATTGGGGTGAGAAAAAATCCTTTGAACAATACCTATCAGAGTTCTACGCCTTGAGAAGGGAGCAGGATGAAACTGTTATTGTATTCAATAGAAGGTTTCATAATTTTTATCTTAATATGCCCATGGAAATTCAACCTACTGAAGTTGTTGCCATGGTGCAGTATACAATTGCACAACACCCTGATCTAGTTATTTTTCTCAGAGAGAGAAGGTCATCGTCATTGCACCAGATGTTCGCTAATGCAGAGGAGATTGAGGAATACATATGAGCTTGTGGAAGGCTCTTAAATCGAGTTTTAGACGAATATTTGGAACAAGAACAAGTTTATGAGCAACATAAATCATATTTGGATACAGAGGAATCCAAGGAAGGATATGGACAACGAAAATCTGATTCGGGTTTTCATTTGCTTCAGCATACTAATGTGCCACTTTCAGATTTTTATTCTTCGTTGGATCCTGAAGCTAATAAATCATTTTTTTCTATTCTTGAAGATAAGTATATTGATGATTATCAGAAAGATGAATTTACATGTACAGGTGAACCCTTTCTTAGTTATGAGCAAAGGAATGAGTTTGTTAATGATGACTTTCATGAAGTTTTGGTAGAGAGCGATGATCAACTTGTCAAACAACAAGTTCCTTCCCCTCAACATCTGACTGTAAATATTAGAGATCAGTTCACATTCTTGACTCATGATAACCTTCACGATTATATGTGTTTAAATTTTGGTCAAGAAAATGAGAAGGAGCTACAGGAGCAGTTGAACATGTTTTCTTTCTCATCAAATGATGCCCTCGCTACACTAGTTGTTCCTACTCTTGGCATAAATGGAAGTAATTGGTTGCCCTCCGATTTTTGTGATGCCTTTGCTTTGAAATCTGCTGAAAACATTTCTATACAAGACAGTTATCAACAGTTGCAAGGTAAATTTGTTACTCAAAACTTTTATGAAGACTAAGATGCTCGTGATAGCAGAACTATAGATGTCGGGAGCAATACTCTAGTTGCATTTGTCAATACCTCAAATGCTTCTAGTAGTGATTGGATTGCCACTCTAAACTTAAAGGGATAAATCGACAGTGGAAGCGGATTGCAACATTCTCCCATTCCATTTTTAGGTCTTAAAAATGAGGATGTCAACGTTTCTACTGGAGAAGATTTTTCACAAGGGAAATATGTTCGTATGGAGCAGAAAGAACATGAGTTTACTACCAATACAGAGGTAACTGGTCATGATTTTTATGATCCTATAACTGCATACTTAGAAGACTTTATCAGTTTTAATCCTCTATCACGGTTTCTCTCCAAATGTGAGGTTCATATTCAGAGAGAGTTGTTGTTTCATTTTCAAATTTTTATTTTCACAAAGCAGGTTCAAGAAATCTGGTTAGTAGATCAATTCCTTGAATGGTTACTATGGAAATATGCTTATACCTGAGTATTCAGTTTTAGTTGGTTAGAGTAGGGGTGTGTTGAATAAGCTTGTCATTCAAGCATTTCTTTTTCAATTTGTTTATACAGTGGATCAACAATAAGACTCCATAGCCCAACAAAGGCACTAGGGTGTAGCTATAGATTAGCTAGTTTGTGTCTAAATAAAGACTCCATAGCTCAACAAAGGCATTGGGGTGTAGCTATAGATTAGCTAGTTTGTGTCTGAATAAAGACTCCATAGCCCAACAAAGGCACTGGGGTGTTAGTGTTTTTGGTTTGATCTTCTTTTCGAGGATAGGAGAAATTGGCACCATCTCTAAATATGGCTAGAAGAATGTTAAAATTGGCAGACGGATAAAACTTTAGCAGGGGCGCTAAAGTAGTAGGGTCCACCCACATCGTGACAACAAAACTGATCAACGACCACACTTCATTGCTGAAATAGAAAGTGCTCGAACTTTAATATCCTAGAGTGGTCCTGCAATTGAAACCATGGTATAACTCGAGAGACACATGGCAGTTGGTGGTTGATTGCGGAATTCGGAGTGGTGTGGATCCAAACCACCCTTGACAACTTTCCCAATCACATGCTAATATCACATCTAGGGTCCCACCCGAGGGATGCACGTGACAACAAAGCTTGACGACAATCATCAAAGAAAAAGTCACGAGGACCGTGCTTGCACTAATGAAAGACTCGATTTGTTCCAACAGACCAGGGTGTTTCAAGAATATGTCACGGATCAGAGAAACARTCAAGGCATTGGGGTGTAGTTACAGTATGGATTCAAAGATATACATGCCCRAAAAACAAAAACAGAGGTAAGTTACAGACAGTGGGATCGAGGTTCTAAAAGGTAAGGCACTTGATCTATTATTCTTAGCACCTCCCAGGGAAGTGTTATCCTCGGTTGGATCCATTGTTGTAACCTAGGTCCACACCCCTACCCTTTCCCTCCTTTACCCTACACATCCATCAATTTTGATTTTTATGGCTGCTTGCTTAACTTATTCTCCGTGATTTAATCACTAAGCTTCATGGCCCCTGCCCATCTTTACTTATTTTGCACCATCTTTTTGCTTTCTTGAAGGGTGATTTCATGCTTTGATTTGAGTTTGAAATGCTTGTCATCATGTTTTCCATTAATTGAGCATGCAACAGGTCCACCAAGTCCTTTGTATGCACAGTAAGCTTCCGCAGAAAAACATAGCAATTCAAAGCAGTCTATTTCGGGCTTAGATTTTAAGCCAAATAGACAGGTTAAATTTCAACGGTGGAGATCCAACATCCCATGCAGATCAACGACTCTCGTGCATTCAAAGTCTCAAACTCGTGCGGGGTTTAATAGGAATGACTCTACGACTTCAGCGTTCGAGCGTCCGAACTCGTCATTGTTTCGAATCTTCTGAAGTGCAGGAGCCACGAAGTGTTGAAGCCTCTGAACTACCATGTGCTGAAGTGCCACATCACTCCACTAGTCCGATCCTCCGGGCGTTATACCTACTTTTCATTTGAAAGCCCCCGAACCCCGAAGAGCTGGAGACATGTGGCATCCATCGGTGCTGACATGTGGCACTAATTTCAGGTCATTCGAGTTATGTAATCCGCCCATTTCGGGGTGACATGTGTCACTCTCTATCATGTGGACACGTCAGCGATAGTGACGTCATGTGGACACTTCAGATTCGGGAGATCGCCACTACAAGAGATTTCAGATAAAATTAAACTCAGTTCTCCGGAGCCCCGAATTGTTGGAATGTCAAAGTACCAGAGTCTCCGAACATCAAAGCGTCAAAAGGTTGACACATCAGCTTCAGGAAATTATCATTCTGGACGATTTCAATTCACAACAAACGCAGACCTCCAAAGCCTCGAAGCACCAGAGCCCCCAAAGTCCTGAAATATTTAAATGTTAAACACGGCTTAATCTCGGGTTAATTAGTGATAAGAATCAAC
Organism: Picea mariana; assembly: GCA_032191745.1. Lineage (NCBI taxonomy): Eukaryota > Viridiplantae > Streptophyta > Pinopsida > Pinales > Pinaceae > Picea > Picea mariana. The sequence continues at coordinate 136,254 of JASDQU011401030.1, forward strand.
TAATCACTTCGTGAGTTCAACCCTCTCGGAGGTATCCAGACTTTGCATTAAAGAAATCCTGAACCCCAAAGAGTCGGAGACGCGTGGCGTCCATCAGTTGAGATGCGTGGCACTCTTCTATCATGACGCGCGACACTCTCCTATCATGACTCGTGGCACTCATTTCAAGCATATTTGGGTCTGTCATCTGTACTATTTCAAGTGACACATGTCACCCTTCTTTTTGTGACACGTCAGTGATATGATGTCAGGTCACCAAGTCACTCCGAGAGATTGTCCTCCGAGAGATTTTGATACAGAGAAAATGCAAATTCCTGAAGTGTCGGAGCCCCTAAGTCATTGTTTGTAGTATCTGGCCGCCACATTAGATTCGGGAGATCGTCCTCCAGGAGATTTCCAAGAAAAACATTCACAAGCTCCCAAACCTTGAAGAGTCGGAGTCCCGAAGTCCTTAAATGATGAAGGTTAAAGTAATCTTGGGTTAATTAGTGATAAATGTTGGTTAACAACTTTGGGGTTTCTGTCCTCCGGAGGATATGTATACTCCACGCTCTGAAGCCCCCAAATGTCGGATTTTCGAAGTGGCTTACCCACATTTATTGCACATTTTGAAATGTTTAAAAAGGGGCGCCAAACTAGAAATGGGGAAACTACACGTCAAGACTGCAAAAAGAATATCAGAGACTCTGGAAAATGCCAGATGACTTGCTTCTTTCCTCCGGGGAATAAGTGGGGGGAAAACACTGCCAACATATTGTTAAAATAATGTAACTGCAAAGTGTATTCTTATTATTATTTGATATATTATTC
>JASDQU011401031.1:13565-28179 GCA_032191745.1 Picea mariana
TGCCAACTGCACTCACATAGGGAACACGATACATGTCTTACTCCTTTTCATGTGTCTTTGGAAACTGATCCATAGATAACTTTACACCAACATGAATAGGGACCTTGACTGGTTTAAATTCCTTCATTTTAAACCTATGCAATATTGTGTCAACATATTTTCTCTAATTTAACCAAAGTTTCCTCTTTTTCTGATCTCTTTTAATTTCCATGCCCAAAATGGAATTTGAAGCATCGAGATCCTTCATGTCAAATTTAGAGGACAACTGAGTTTTCACATCCTGGATAATCTCCTTGTTGTTTCCTATTAGCAACATGGCATCCACATACAAAACCAAATAAATCAAATGATAACTAATTAATTTAAAATACACACAATTATCCTCTTTGCTTCTTGTGAAGGATCATCATTAGTAACAGATAAAGAAAAATTTGAATGGAAATCAAATGAAGTAATAGACAAAGAAAAATTTGAATGGAAATCAGATGAAGTATACCTTTCCGATAGACTTCTTTCTCAAAATGATCTCCTCAATACTGGAGTATGAGGATCTTATTCTTATGATTCTTGTTCTTCTGTAGAGTCTGATTCATCATCTTTTAAATCAAACTCTATTTTCTCTGGTTCTTCCTTGGTAGGACTTCCTGATTAACAACATCCTTCATTTCTCTAAATACCATATCTCGTCTATACACAACCTTCTTAGTTTCTGGGTTCCAAAGCTTATAACCTTTGAGACCATCTTTATACCCAATAAAGATACACTTTTCGGCCTTCTTATCTAGCTTACTCCTGTTTTCTTTTGGAACATGAACATAGGCCTCACAAGCAAATACCTTGAGATGTGTGAGAGAAGTTTTCTTACCAGTCCATACCTCTTGTGGAGTCTTGTCATCCAACGCTGATGAGGGTAATCTGTTGACCAGGTAACATGCAATACCCACTGCCTCTGCCCAAAATTATTACCCTAACCCGACACCACTGAGCATGAAACTTGCTTTTTCCATAAACATCTTGTTCATCCTTTATGCAACTCCATTATGTTGAGGCGTATATGGAGTAGTATTCTTCCTTTATATACCTCACTTCTTACATAATTCTTCAAATTCATTCCTGCAGAACTCTCCGCCATTATCCATCCTCAACACCTTAATTCTTTTCTCTGTTTGATTCTCAGCAAGAGCCTTAAACTCTTTAAACTTGTGAAAGACTTCATATTTCTTCCCGAGGAAATATATCTAAGTATTCCTTGAGAATTAATCTATAAATGAGACATAGTACACAGATTTTCCCAATGATGGAACCGAAACAGGTCCAAACAAATCACTATGAACTAGTTGTAAAATTCCTTCTGCCCTCGTTGCACTAGAGGGGAATCTTACCCAATTCTACTTCCCATATACACAATGTTCACAGAAATCAAAATCCAGAGAGCAATTAGACATACCTTTACCGTGTAGTAGTCGAAGACCCTTCTCTCCGATATGCCCCAGTATTTCATGCCTCGACATAACCTTTTCTCTAGAGGCTGTAGGAGTTATTTCTTCTTCAAATCCAATATCAGGAACATTGGAACTATTACACCCATCACTAAAAGTGCTTCCTTGCAGCTTATATAGAGTTCGAAACCGAACTCCCTTCAACAAAACCATTTCTCCTCGAACCATCATGCATGTTTCCTTTTAAAATATTGTTTTTACCCTTGCATCATCCATTTTGATTACAGAAATAAAATTTATGGCCAAACCTGGGATGTGCAGAACACCAGGTAGTATTCTAATCCTTCCATCTATGAACCTCAAATTGACTTTTCCTCGTCCTATTATTTTGGTTGTCGAGTTATCACCTAGGAAACAATTACCTCCATCATACCTTTCATATTCATAGAACCACTCCCTGTGGGGATTCATATGAAAGTATGCACCTCAGTCAACCAACCATGCCTCATGATTTGCATGTGTTCTTGAAGAAGCCATGTACACATCCCCTCCTTCTTCCTTGGAGGTCTTTTCTTCTATAGAAGGAGCTTATTCAGATCCCTTATTTTTCTCATTTTTGGATCTACACTACTTCTTGTAGTGCCCTTCTTTTCCACATCTCCAACATACCTTTACAAAATTTTCAAGATATTTATATCTACCCTTAGACTTAGTTTTCCCACTTGAGAACTTGGATATATTTCTTTCTTGGTATCTTTCTCTTGCAAACATTGCATTCGTGCTCTGTCCTTCCATGTTCTTTTGTCTCATCTCCTCGGACAACAAGGATGAAACCAATTCATCAAACTTCAAGGAATTTGTATTACTACCTATGGCCACAACTAGACTATCCCATGAGTCTAGTAAAGAGCACAATAAACTGATACACTTATCTTCATCTGAAATTTTAATCTCAATAGATACTAACCAACTTACCACAACATCAAAGGCATTTAAATGCTCGGCAACTGAGTCTCCATCTCTCATCCTTAGGTTATACAAATTCTTTCTCAGGGAAAGTTTATTTACTAGGGACTTAGACTAATACAACTTCCCAACTTATCCGATAAATATTTGGCTATAGATTCCTCTGACACATTGAGTAATACTAAATCTGAGAGACACAGTCGAATTGTGCTCTTCGTCTTCTGATCCAACTTTTTCCAGTCATCTGTTGAATTTTTTGTAGGTGTAGTACCTGGATCCACTGTGATCCACTCATCTCTGTCCAACAAAAGATCTTCCATCTTGAGCTTCCACAACTCAAAACTTTACCCATTAAACTTCTCAATCTCCATTTTCGAACTGCTCACCATTTATTTTCACCTAAAAAATCAATACCACATATCTCCCACTGTAAAAAGGCTTATCATAGTCCTGAGCCAAACCATTGACCACAAAGGCATCCCCCTAAAGCCAACAAAGCTCTGATACCAAATCTAGGTTTTAACCTTGTAGAATATTTTACTGCAAAAAGATTTTCAATAAAAGAACAAAAAATATACCTTGCAAAATACACAAATTACACAGAGATTTTTCCCCTGTAAACCCAAGATGGGAAAACCATCTTATTCTATATTTATTCATAGTGATACATTGTTTACAATACAATATACATATAGGAGACAACGACATCCGAAACCCTAACCCAATGACTTGGATCAATCAACAACACTAATTCCTTAATCGAAAATAGAAAACCATTGGAAAAAACCATGTGCTAAGATAACCACCCAAAAATGGACACAAAACCAAGGCGACATGAAAAACGAGGCAAAAATGTGACACGTTTCCCGAGGAAAAATAATTTCTTAGGGGCATTGCCCCGAACCCCTGTGTAGGGGGGCTATCGCCTCTCTGCACACCTGATGCAATGTAGCAGACACTAATGATAGTTGTGAAAAGAATATAACACATACCCAACACTTTGGAGGTGTGATGCCCTTCAATGTACAAGTTAAATTTGATATTCCTTTATTTGAAGCCTGGATAGATGTCGACACTTTGGAAAAATGGTTAAGTCTACTAGAGGGTTATTTCTCTATCCAAAATATTTCCAACAATGAAAAAATCACCTTCAGGGTCCTTAAATCTCTTCCGCATGTTAGAGATTGGTGGGAAACTTACCGTGAGAAACATTCCAGAGATGAGTCTGCAATTTTTGGGCTAGAACCCACTTGGGTGGATTTTATTGATGCCTTCAAGGAGAAATACTACCATGTTGGAAACTATGATAACCGATATACAAGATGAACAAATCTATGTAAGGAGAGAGACCAAATGATGCCAGATTACACCAACACATTCCATACCTTGTGCAAAAATATGGGTATTAAAGAGTCTGATCAAAAATTGTTTTTAAAGTACCATAGTGGACTACATAGGTACATTCAAATAGATATGGAGTTCCTAGACATATCCTTACTAGGAGTCGCTTACCTATATGTTGTCAAGATTGAGAAAAATTTCAAGAAAAATAATAAGCGGAATTGCAATTCTGTAAACCCATCAAAGTAGAAGCATGGTAAAGGTGACCCTAACTCCTAAAACAAAGGACAAAGCAAGGATGACTAACCCCAGGACAACCAATCCAAGCCACAAGAAAATAAGAGTAATGGGAATTTGTGGAAGGACACTAGAAAGTGGTTTGAGTTCCACAAAATCCCTTGGAACAACATTGATGAATGTTTCTCCAAACAATCATTGGTGGCTAAAATGAAAGCCTCAAATTCAGATGTTGGCTTGAACCCTGATTCGAAAGAGGATAGGGGAAAATTGATCATGATGTGGAACCTAGTTTCACCATCGCTACCACAAAGGTCTAACTAGAGGAACCAAAGGATATTGAAGAAGAAGAGCACCTCTTCCACTCATAGATGTGGGTGAAGGGGACCCCACTTCATTTCATTGTTTATAGTGGTAGCCAAAAGAACCTAATCTGAAAAAAGGTTGTCAATAGGTTGGACCTAACAACAATGCTGCACCCTCAACCATACACCATTATTTGGATAAGCTAGGGACGAGACATCCGCGTCAGCCAACAATTTTTCCTACACTATGACAACAATCCATTCAAAGATGAGGTATTGTGTGATGTTTCCCCACTTGAATTTTGTGATACTCTTTTAGAAAAACCATATATGTGGAAGCATCATGTTGTTTATGAATCTAGGCCTCATAGTGTCATTAATACTTTGGGAGGTCAACTCTACATGGTACCATAGGAAATTCCAAATACAATGGTCTCTTTGATCTCTGCGAAGTAGTGCAAAAAGGTGATCACTCAGACCAATATTTTTTTCCTCTTTATGGTTCGGTCATAAGGTGAACGAAATATCATTGCAACCACTAAAAACTCTACATGAGGTTTCTCTACATAGTAGAAGCAGGTGAAAAAGATAGTATAAGAACACAAAGACATATCTACCTCAACTACTAGGGTTCCCTTGCATTGTCAGGTAAACTACTCAATTGGTTTGAACCCCAGTGTTCCTCTACCCAATGACCCTATATATAAGCACTCTATTATAGATAATGAAGAAATCAAATGCTAGACCAAGAGATAATTCTGAAGGGCCACATTATATCAAGATCCTCACCTTGCATGAGCCCAATTATTCTATTACATAATAAGGATGGGACATGACGACTTTGTATTAATTACAAATCCTTGAACAAGATCACTGTCAAGAACCGATACCAAATCCCCCATATTGATGATCTTCTAGATCATATCAAGGGCTCCAAATTTTTTCAATAATATTGATCTAAAGTCAGGCTACCACCAAGTGCCGATTAAGAAAACTAATGTATGGAGGACAACCTTCAAGTCTAAAGAATGTCTCTTCGAGTGGTTGGTCATGCATTTTGTCTTAATTAATTCCCCGACCACATTCATGTAGATGATGGATGATATATTGTGGCCATTTACAAACTCCTTTGTGGTCATATATCTGGATGACATATTCATCTTTAGAAAAACTTAGGAGGAACATTTGAATGATATTCATCAAGTGTCGGGCACCCTATGATAGCACAAGTTATATGCCAATTTGGAGAAATGTTACTTTGACATGCAGAGAATTCAATATCTAGGATACATCATGGATGAGAAGGGTGTGCATGTGTATCCAACCAAGATCCAAGTCACTCGTGATTGGATAGCCCCAAAGAAACCGACTGAGATCTGCATATTCTTGGGGCTTGACAACTTCTATTGTAGGTTTGTGTTGGGGTTTTCTCATATCACTTGGGCCCTAAGATAGGTGAACAAGGATGGAGCCAAGGCCAAGTTTGTTTGGGTTGGATCAAAACAAAAAATCATTCAAGGATTTGAAAATTTTCCTCTACTCAACATCGATCCTTACTCTGCTATACCTAAAACAACCATTTGAGATTGAGACAAATGCTTCAAATTATGTTATCGATGAAATCCTCACTCAAAATGGAAATTCAATGGTGTACTTTATTTTTTGGCCATGTTTTTTTCACTCCTAAGCATGGGTATGCCCACCTCAAGAAGAGAGTAGTCTCACACCTGTTTTCTTTAGTAGGTTATGTTCTAGTCCGGTTTTTGATGCACTTTTCCTGGGATCACTACACACTCCCCTCCTAGATTGTATAATGTATTTCAGCCATCAAATTCTCTTATGACCTCATATATTAGGGGGTATCTATTATAGAATCATTTTCCACCTCATATGCATTGATTGCTTGTTGGCCTAACTCAAATACCATTTCCCTATTTGTCTACCAAAATCCACTTAAGCTCCTCCTCAATTTACTTTAAAAACCCTAGTTTTCAAGCCATATGCTCCCTATGCATTTATAACATGTGATGATATTCTTGTTTCACTTCCACAACATTCCTATGCAAATTTTTGGCACAAAAAAACATAAAATTGCTAAATTTTGGGTAGGGTTTATGGGTTTCTCCAATTCTTGATCCATTATTACTCATAAATAACTACTCCAACTAATTCCTAGGAGTATAAATTGATGCCAAGGGGTATAGGATAAGAGGAATTCCATATAAAATCATTATGATGGAAAATTTCTAAGTCTACAAGCCCCTTTCTCGTGGTTTTTAAGCATTCCCCTCTTTCAGTCTTGGAAACCCTCGCTTCCAATATTTCTTGCTCAATTATACTAATCAAATATATACTTCTATTTTTTGACTTGCTCGAAGCGAGGATATAGGAGGTGTGAGAATCTTTAAGTGGCATGGGAAGAGGAATATAGACATCGATTTCGGGGTAGTGCCATAGCTACAACTAGTGATCTATGAACTTTTCATTTGCTGCTTCAATATAATGAGAACTATTAGATATCATTTTTGGGGTTAACTATGTAGAGTAAGCCATTAATATATGACCCATATCCATGAGTATTAGTTGCAACTAACCAATAATTATCATGATTTGGATAGTCCACTTAGCACTCATTACATGGGGTGATGCTCACAAGGGTGAAGAAATGGGATTGAAACCAACAAAATGATTTGCATAGCATCCATCATGCTTAAATTATGAGAAATCTATTTCCTATCCATTTTGTGTAATATGTTTACTTTCAAAGTTCTTATATGCATTTAATCAATTTGGACATTAACATTTCAAATTTTGATATTTCCTAGTAGTTAAATTTAGTTATGATAACTACCTATTTGCATCTATGTGTCCTTGTGAGTGAAAGTTAGAAAAGAAGGTGATTGGAGTATAAATATTTGAAAGGGAATCCATGATAGAGGTCTCCATCGGACGATTGGACTACAAGGTCTCATTCCTTATTTTAGGTAGTTAGTTATATAATTATTTATTTCTTCTTTTGTAATTAGAGGTTGTTCTTAGGGCATTCTCTCTATTTTTGTCACTAAATCGGACTATAGGAGTTCATTCTCCATAAACAGTGACAACATGGGTGCCAAAATGCAACAAGGTTTCACTCCAATAAAAAAATCTTGGAATTTTGGCCATAATTTTTTTTAGGGACACTTCAGATAAATAAATTTTAAGGATACCGAGGAGACATATTAAAGTATGTCTAGTAAAAATTACAAGTATTTTTTCATTATACTTTGTGAATTACATCCTATGGAAGTTAGGGTTTGTGACTAGTCCTTAATAAGTTTCAACAAGTTATCTTGGAATTTTTACTAGAACTATTTTTTATAAAGTTTTAAGACTGTGAAAATTTCATGATCCTGAGGAAACATATAGAGGTACCTTTTATAAAAATTTCTAGTACTTTTTCATTAGACATTTTGAGATATATCCTATGGAATTTAGGGTTTATCACTAATCCTAAAATCAGTTTCAAGCAAGACGTTTCAGAATTTTTGATAAAATGTTTTTTCAAAAAGGTTTTGTTGGCACGACCTGTGTGAACTTGATAAATAGTAGAGGTTACCCCCCGTGAAAAATCCCAATTATACCTCACACCATTTTGAGTAGGGAACCCCTCCAAATTCTATCCCGACAACCATTACTGGTTTGGATTTTTCTTATTGCAACCCGATCTACTGGCGATGGGTTATAGCCTAAAGAGTAGAATGAAATTAACCTAAGATGAAAATTCATGCATCTATATGAAACTATAAAAAAAAAATATAACACAAAACCACACATGTTCCTATAAGAGGCTCGAAAAATAGTTCACACATGGAAAATACAATAACATGAGTAAATAATTGTAAACCCAGACTAGTATATCATTTAAAGAATCATTTATAGTCATATGTTCACAAATTTAGAAAACATATTACCCAAAGAATGGAAATAATAATACAACAAACACACATAACAATAGTCTATAATGTGACATACATTCTTACACAACCCTAGTGCTAAGAAAAATGTAGCAGAATAGTCCACATCTGGTGCAAAAAAAGAATCATAGTTCTCCAGAAAATAGCTTGGCCAAACATGATTCTTCTAATTAAAGTTTCAACCATAGTACATGAAATCTCCAAGAGAAAAAATCCATTAATTTGATCACAATCCCCCTATTTATTGAAATTCAACTTTACTATTGGCATTTCGCCTTCCCGACTCTTGACCTTTCATTTGCAAAATTTTGTCCTTATCCTTTATGGAATGATGAGGGAATAATGATAGCATAAATTTTAATAATTTAATATGTCATACATCATTTACATTTACATTTTGAATTTTTGTTTTAGTGTCCGTGGGCCATCATGGGTTTATATATAGTTGAGTTTGGTTGCTGTCCCTTAGGACTTATTAGGTTCCCAAGAAACCATTACAAACTCTTCAGCTTCCACATTATGTTTCTTGCTAATTTATGAAAAATAAAAGATAAAATATACATATTTGAATTTTTATCCCACGCTTCCCTTTTATCTTTATCTCTTCTTCCTCTTTTCTCTTTTGAGCTTCTCATTCAGCGGTAGCTTCAAATTATTTCTTTACCTGATCAGCCTCTATTGTGGCTACTGCTTCTCTCTTCTTTTATTATGTAGCTATTGTTGCTACTTCAACTTTTTCTACTCCTGCTACTACTTCGTCTTCTTTACTCTTTCATTTAGCTTCTTCTTCGTCCTTACTCTTCTTCTTAGTTGCTACTATTTTTATTGGAATATCATCATTTTCCATAGATCATATTTTCAATGGAATCGTTGCATACTAGTAGATCCTCCTTGTCTTGACATAGAGAATCCATGTTTTTGTAGTTCGTTGTTTTACACTTCATGTATTCAGACTCCTATGTATGATATTATTTCGATACTGGTACTTTCTGAATCTCGATCTTTGGTCCCTTTGATGGTTATTTCACATACATCCCTATTGAAATGTTGTGCTCTCAAGTTCCTAGGTTGTTGACAATATGCCCATATTTAATATTGAAAATATAAGACTAATTATGAGGAATCTCCTAAAACTTATAACTAGGAAGTTTTATATCTTGGTGAGACATTGTCATTAGTATAAGAAGAGTGCGAAACAGATCTCAGAGTTAAAATTTATGGTGAAAATATGATAGGTAGTTCCATGGTGTTTCGACCCAAAATGTGGTTCTCTTGCCAATATGTGTTGTATCGGTCGGAGATACAAACTATTGACTATTGTATCAGTCGAAAAATTGGATTTCTCGCCGATACTGTATGTATTGGTTAGCGCACTAGATATTTATTTTACTAAGATGCTCAAGTTTAGAGGAAAAGGAAATGAAATTTGAACTTGAGCATTTTACACACAATAATTTTTCAAGTTTGTAGAGGCAAGGACTTTGAAGAAAGGGCCCAATTTATTTTATTAGAATAATGGCTTCAGAGTAGAGGTAAAGAAATTAGGGGATAGTGTTGACACTGGAACAATAATAGCCTGAATTCAAAAGTCCATAAATTTCTCATAAGATGTTTGATTGAGGCGTCCTTTTTTGCGATGCATAAATAATAGAGAGAGGTTTCTAGTGAGAGAATGTACCACTTCATTCAATCACTTTAGTGGTTGCATGATTAATGAGGTTTGATTGATGAGAAATATTTGATCATTGTTTCAACACTTATGGACCTCAAATTTCGATTTCATCAGGGACGTTGGATTCATAGTATCACAAAACATATAGCTGGTCTGTTTTAGAGGTGAAAATCCACTTTGACTAGTACCCAAAATTACGAACAAAGACATTTTTTAATAAAATTTCAGGCCCATTTCTCACCATGGCTTCCCTTGAATTCAATTATGTCAATTCATATATTTATATATATATGCTCTCAATATATCCATTGGAACTAAGGTCATCTGTGAGTGGCTGAGAAATATTATCCCATGAAAATAACTAGCAAACATTTGGAGCACCAAACACTGAGTATGTGATAGGATCACCAATTCTTTTTAGAAATTCAATTCAAAGCCAACCCATATAATAATAAATGACACTTTCATGGTCATGGTTAGTCATTGAATCAAGAGGCTCAGAACATACATGCAGGTACATTAAGCTCAATAAAGACTCCTTTTGACACAAGCACATTAATTGACAAGCCTATTTCCAGACCAAATATTGACTGCAACATGACATAAATCAAAATCAATAGGAAATCAAATATCATTCATCTAGTTAAAACAACAAATGATTAACTATTAAAAAATCAAAAGACTTGGCTAATGGGTGTGACATCAAAGGATATGAGTTGGAAAAATCTTAGGAGGGGCTCCAAGACCGCTAGCTTGGGGAAGGTTTTGAGGCCTCAACAAGTTCATATTGTGAAATTTTCAAAATCCCAAGGAAACATAGTGAAGTATTTGTGAAAAAAATTCAATATTTTCATCATTTTACTTTCTGAGATACATGTTGTGGAAATTAACATTATTTGACTAGTCCTAAAACTAGTCTTAAACATGTTTTTTTGGTAGAAGTACTGTATTTGAATTTTTAAAAGTCCAAATTGAGTGCCACTAGTTTCTTTAGAAATAATACATACCATAGTATTTCAGGTGAAAATTTCATAAATAGATCTAAAATATTGGATGTGTGCCATTTAGTATAATCTCATTCTCAGGAAAGGGGAACAAAATAAACAAGTTTTGAAGAAGCTACCATAAATTTCACTTGGAACATCAAATTTTGGCCTTACCTATGGAATTGAAGACAAGAAACATTAGATTACTACATATGAAAAATTTAGACTCAAAAGGGTCAAAATTTCATAGAGACATAAGGAAAAAGGTCGACCGGCAAGACAATCTCCCAATTATGGTTTTAAAGGTACAACTTACAATTAACATAGCTTTTGATTGGAATATATTATTTTGGTGATTTAAAAAATGTGATAAAGATAAAAAAAAATAGTGGTATTATTATTTTATCTAATATTAAGAGGTCCTTCAAGAAACTTTACTCCTGGTAAACCTTCATAGAGATCACACATGATGTATTGAGAAAGTGAAGAATTTGAAAATAGGTTATCCCAATTGAAGAACCAAGTTGATTAAATGAGTGGCAGTGTGTTGAAATTTGTGGATTCCTCACATTCCCAAGAAACATTTAAAAAGGAAATGAAAATCTTGACGAATCAAAGGAAGGAAAAATTACAAAATTCCTTCTTCCAAACCCTAGATGGGAGGCTTCCTAAAAGTGATACTGTGACCGAAGGGATTCATGAAACTAAATGTAGTATTATGATAAACATTTTTCCAATGGTAATTAATTTTCAGATAGATTTAATAAAATAGTGGAGCTAATTATGGATGGGTTCATAAGGGTTTCAAATTTCCCAATGTTGAATTAAAGAAGTTTGATGGAGCATAAATTTTTACATGGGTGAACCAAATAGAGAAATACTTTGAATTGCATAATATTGTGGATGATAAGAAAAGGACTTACTTAGAAACCTTGTACTTTGTGATAACTCCCTTTCAACAGTAATGATGGGTACTTAAAAGGAAACCCCATTCTTATCATTATAATTGGTGTTTATTTACAAGAGACTTAGAAGCACAATATGAAAAAGTTTGGAAACAAGACTACTTTAGTCAAATGACAAGAATCAAGCACTTAGGTGATATTGAAGATTATAATTCATAATTTCAAGTGTTGGCCACAAGGAAAGATAACATAAGCGAGGAACATCTATTGGAATATTACATGGGTGGATTAAAGGAAGACATTAAACATGATATTTTCTTAAAACATCCAAAAAATATTATGGAGGCTATACAATTTTCTTGTCGTATTTAAGCCAAGAATATAGATACACACAATTATACCATTGGACCATATGCACAAATCAAATATGCATTTGGGGCTCATAGGGAAACCCTACCTCAACCTAATCAAATATCACCTAAGAAAATGGAGGAATCCAGAGCAAACATATTATGCTTTGGTTGTAATAAAAAATGCTCAAAATGACATAAATGTAGATGCCAAAATCAACACATATAATAATACATGACACTTTCATGGTCATGGTTAGTCATTGAATCAAGAGGCGCAAAACATACATGCAGGTACATTAAGTTTTAAAAGTCCAAATCGAGTGCCACTAGTTTCTTTAGAAATAATACATACCATATTATTTCAGGTGAAAATTTCATAAATATATCTAAAATATTGGATATTTGCCATTTAGTACAATCTCGTTCTCCGGAAAGGGAAACACAATCAACAAGTTTTGAAGAAGCTACTATAAATTTCACTTGGAACATCAAATTTTGGCCATACCTATGGAATTGAAGACAAGAAACATTAGATTACTATATATGAAAAATTTAGACTCAAAAGGGTCAGAATTTCATAGAGACATAAGGAAAAAGGTCGACCGGTAGGACAATCTCCCAATTAGGGTTTTAAAGGTAAACTTACAATTAGCATAGATTTTGATTGAAATATATTATTTTGGTGATTTAAAAAATGTGATAAAGATAAAAAACAAATAGTGGTATTATTATTTTATCCAATATCAAGAAGTCATTCAAGAAAGTTTACTCCTGGTAAACCTTCATAGAGATCACACATGATGTATGGAGAAAGTGAAGAATTTGAAAACATGTTATCCCAATTGAATAACCAAGTTGATTAAATGAGTGGCAGTGTGTTGAAACTTGTGGATTCCTCACATTCCCAAGAAACATTTAAAAAGGAAATGAAAATCTTGATGAATCAAAGGAAGAAAAAATTACAAAATTTCATCTTCCAAACCCTAGATGGGAGGCTTCCTAAAAGTGATACTGTGACTGAAGAGACTCATGAAACTAAATGTAGTATTCATGATAAACATATTTCTAATAGTAATTAAGTTTGAGATAGATGTAATATAATAGTGGAGATAATTATGGATGGGTTCATAAGGGTTTCAAATTTCCCAATGTTGAATTAAAGAAGTTTGATGGAGCATAAGTTTTTATATGGGTGAACCAAATAGAGCAATACTTTGAATTGCATAATATTGTGGATGATAAGCAAAGGACTTACTTAGAAACCTTGTACTTTTTGATAACACCCTATCAATAGTAATGATGGGTACTTAAAAGGAAACCCCATTCTTATCATTATAATTGGAGTTTATTTACAAGAGACTTAGAAGCACAATATGGAAAAGTTTGGAAACAAAGCTACTTTAGTCGATTGACAAGAATCAAGCACTTAGGTGATATTGAAGATTATAATTCATAATTTCAAGTGTTTGCCACAAGGGAATATAACATAAGCGAGGAACGTCTATTGGAATATTACATGGGTGGATTAAAGGAAGACATTAAACATGAGATTTTCTTAAAACATCCTAAAACTATTATGGAGGCTATACATTTTTCTCGTCGTATTTAAGCCAAAAATATAGATACACACAATTATACCATTGGAACGTAAGAAAGAATCAAGGATGCATTTGGGGCTCATAGGGAAACCCTACCTCAACCTAATCAAATATCACCTAAGAAAATGGAGGAATCCAGAGAAAACATATTATGCTTTGGTTGTAATAAAAAATGGTCAAAATGGCATAAATGTCAATAAAAAAAAATGTTCACCTTGGAGAATAATGATGAAGAGGAAATGGATTCATCTTTACAAATGGATGAGGAAGAACTTGTGAACTTAGAAGAGTAGGAAAAATATGTAGAAATTATGAACAATAATGACATGTGTGAAATATTTGTTCATGCATTGGAAGGTTTGTCAGCACCTCACACCATTAAGATTGAAGGATACATTAAGAAGAAAATGGTCATAGTGATTATTTATTTAGGGAGTACCCATAACTTCATTAATGCAAGATTAGAAAAGAGCCTCAATTGCTTTGTGTATCTTGTGTTATCAAGTTTTGGTTGTTATGGTGGTAGTATTGTTTGTGGATGAATATGCCATGAAATTAAAATTAGTATGGGGAATATAATTTAGAAAAACTAATGTATGTCATTCCCATTGGAGGTGTAAATGTTTTTCTGGGGATTCAATGGTTGAGAACATTAGGTACAACTTCTACAAATTATAAGGAAGTATTCATGAGATTTTAATTGCAAGGAATTCAATATGATCTCAAAGGGTTAAAATATTCACCTTCTTAGGTCATCAACTCTCATAGAATAGAAAATATCCTAAAAAAGGGTAGTAGGGGATTTGTGGTGAGATTTTATTCTATGGAAGTAAAACAAGAAGATAAAAATATTCTA
>JASDQU011401031.1:29671-44313 GCA_032191745.1 Picea mariana
ATTTTCTCTGATTTAACCAAAGTTTCCTCTTTTTCCGATCTCTTTTAATTTCCATGCCCAAAATGGAATTTGAAGCATCATGATCCTTCGTGTCAAATTTAGAGGACAACTGAGTTTTCACATCCTGGATAATCTCCTTGTTGTTTCCTATTAGAAACATGGCATCCACATACAAGACCAAATAAATCAAATGATAACCAATTAATTTAAAATACACACGATTATCCTGTTTGCTTCTTGTGAAAGATCATCATTAGTAACAGACAAAGAAAAATTTGAATGGAAATCAAATGAAGTAATAGACAAAGAAAAATTTGAATGGAAATTGGATGAAGTATACCTTTCTGATAGACTTCTTTCTAGAAATGATCTCCTCAATATTGGAGTATGAGAATCTTATTCTTATGATTCTTGTTCTTCTGTAGAGTCTGATTCATCATCTTTTAAATCAAACTCTATTTTCTTTGGTTCTTCCTTACTTGGTAGGACTTCCTGATTAACAACATCCTTCATTTCTCTAAATACCATATCTCGGCTATACACAACCTTCTTATTTTATGGGTTCCAAAGCTTATAACCTTTGAGACCATCTTTATACCCAATAAAGATACACTTTTCGGCCTTCTTATCTAGCTTACTCCTGTTTTCCTTTGGAACATGAACATAGGCCTCGCAAGCAAATGCCTTGAGATGTGTGAGAGAAGGTTTCTTACCAGCCCATACCTCTTGTGGAGTCTTGTCATCCAACACTGATGAGGGTAATCTGTTGACCAGGTAACATGCAATACCCACTACCTCTGCCCATAATTCTTACCTTAACCCGACACCACTGAGCATGCAACTTGATTTTTCCATAAACATCTTGTTCATACTTTATGCAACTCCATTATGCTGAGGTGTATATGGAGTAGTATTCTGCCTTTATATACCTCACTTCTTACATAATTCTTCAAATTCATTCCCGCAAAACTCTCCGCCATTATCCGTCCTCAACACCTTAATTTTTTTCTCTGTTTGATTCTCAGCAAGAGCCTTAAACTCTTTAAACCTTTCAAAGACTTCATATTTCTTCATGAGGAAATATATCTAAGTATTCCTTGAGAATTAATCTATAAATGAGACATAGTACATAGATTTTCCCAATGATGGAACCGAAATAGGTCCAAACACATCACTGTGAACTATTTGTAAAATTCCTTCTTCCCTCATTGCACTAGAGGGGAATCTTACCCTATTCTGCTCCCCATATACACAATGTTCACAGAAATCAAAATCAAGAGAGCAGTTAGACATACCTTTACCGTGTAGTAGTCGAAGACCCTTCTCTCTAATATGCCCCAGTATTTCATGCCTCAACATAACCTTTTCTCTAGAGACTGTAGGAGTTATTTCTTCTTCAAATCCAATATCAAGAACACTGGAACTATTACACCCATCACTAATAGTGCTTCCTTGCAGCTTATATACAGTTCGAAACTGAACTCCCTTCAACAAAACCATTTCTCCTTGAACCATCATGCAGGTTTCCTTTTAAAATATTGTTTTTACCCCTGCATTGTCCATTTTGCTTACAGAAATAAAATTTATGGCCAAACCTGGAATGTGCAAAACACCAGGTAGTGTTCTAATCCTTCCATCTATGAACCTCAACTTGACTTTTCCTCATCCTATTATTTTGGTTGTCGAGTCATCACCTAAGAAAACATTACCTCCATCATACCTTTCATATTCACAAAACCACTCCCTGTGGGGATTAATATGAAAGGATGCACCTCATTCAACCAACCATGCCTCATAATCTGCATGTGTTCTTGAAGAAGCCATGTACACATCCCCTCCTTCTTCCTTGGAGGTCTTTTCTTCTGTAGAAGGAGCTTATTCAGATCCCTTCTTTTTCTCAGTTTTGGATATACACTGTTTATTGTAGTGCCCTTCTTTTCCACATCTCCAACATACCTTTACAAAATTTTCAAGATATTTAGATCTACCCTTAGACTTAGATTTCCCACTTGAGAACTTAGATATATTTCTTTCCTGGTAGCTTTCTCTTGCAAATAATGCATCTGTGCTCTGTCCTTCCATGTTCTTCTGTCTCATCTCCTCTGACAACAAGGATGGAACCAATTCATCAGAATTCAAGGCAGTTGTATTACTACCTATGGCCATAACCAGACTATCCCATGAGTCTGGTAAAGAGCACAATAAACTGATACACTTATCTTCATTTGAAATTTTAATCTCAACAGATACTAACCGACTTACCACAACATCAAAGGCATTTAAATGCTCTGCCACTAAGTCTCCATATCTCATCCTCAGGTTATACAAATTCTTTCTCAGGAAAAGTTTATTTACTAGGGACTTAGACTGATACAACTTCCCAACTTATTCCATAAATATTTGTCTTTAGATTCCTTTGACACATTGAGTAATACTAAATCTGAGAGACACAGCCGAATTGTGCTCTTCATCTTCTGGTCCAACTTTTTCCAGTCATCTGCTGAAGTTTTTGTAGGTGTAGTACCTGGATCCACTGCGATACACTCATCTCTATCTAGCAACATATCTTCCATCTTGAGCTTCCACAACTCAAAACTTTACCCATTAAACTTCTCAATCTCCATTTTCGAACTGCTCGCCATTTATTTTCACCTAAAAAATCAATACCACATATCTCCCATTGTAACAAGGCTTATCTGTAAATTCTAACCTTGTACAATATCTACTGCAAACTGATATTCAGAAAAGAACATAAAAGATACAATGGCAAATACGAACATTACACAAAGATTTTCCACCTGGAAACCCAAACCGGGAAAACCAGCATATATTATATTGATACACTTGTGTTACATTGTTTACAATACAATATACATATAGGAGCCAGCGGCATCCAAAACCCTAACCCAATGACTTGGATTAGTCCAAAACCCTAATTCCTTAATCGGAAATAGAAAACCATCGGCAAAAAACCATGTGCCGAAAACCACCTAATATCTTGTGGTCCCGGAAATATGTCGTCCCGGAAATATGTCGGCCCGAAACCAACGAAAAAATGTCGGCCCAAAAAAAATTTCTCGGGCGCGCTGCCCCCGAACCCCCACGCGGGGGGCTCCGCCCCCCTGTACCCCCCCTCTTACCCCCCTGCGCGCCTGGCACAGGCGCTCAAACACTACTTCTCGTGCAAAGAATATAACACATACCCAACATTATCACAGTCCCGAGCCAAACCATTGACCACAAAGGCGTCCCCCTGAAGCCAACAAAGCTCTGATACCAAATCTAGGTTTTAACCTTGTAGAATATTTTATTGCAAATAGATTTTCAATAAAAGAACAAAAAATATACAATGGAAAATACACACATTACACAGATATTTTTCCCTTGGAAACCGAAGATGGGAAAACCATCCTATTCTATATTCAGTCATAGTGATACATTGTTTACAATACAATATACATATAGGAGACAACGACATCCAAAACCCTAACCCAATGGCTTGGATTAATCAACAACACTAATTCCTTAATAAAAAATAGAAAACCATTGGAAAAAACCATGTGCCGAGATAACCACCCAAAAATGGACACAAAATCGAGGCGACATGAAAAACGAGGCAAAAATGTGACATGTTTCCCGAGGAAAAATAATTTCTTAGGGGTGTTGCCCCTGAACCCCTGTGTAGGGGGGCTATTGCCTCTCTTCACACCTGACGTAATGTAGAAGGTACTAATGATAGTCGTGCAAAGAATATAACACATACCCAACACTTTGGAGGTGTGATGCCCTTCAATGTACAAGTTAAATTTGATATTCCTTTATTTGAAGCCCAGATAGATGTCGACACTTTGGAAAAATGGTTAAGTTTGCTAAAGGGTTATCTCTCTATACAAAATTTTTCCAACAATGAAAAAATCACCTTCATGGTCCTTAAATCTCTTCCCCATGTCAGAGAATGGTGGGAAACTTACTGTGAGAAACATTCCAAAGATGAGTCTACAATTTTTGGGCTAGAACCCACTTGGGTGGATTTTATTGATGCCTTTAAGGAGAAATACTACCATGTTGGAAACTATGATAACCAATACACGAGATGAACAAATATATGTAAGGAGAGAGACCAGATGATGCCAGAGTACACCAACACATTCTATACCTTGTGCAAAAATATGGGTATTAAAGAGTCTGATCGAAAATTGTTTTTGAAGTACCACACTGGACTACATAGGTACATCCAAATAGATATGGAGTTCCTAGAAATATTCTCACTAGGAGTCGCTTACCTATATGTTGTCAAGATCGAGCAAAAGTTCAAGAAAAATAATAAGCGGGATTGCAATTCTGTAAACCCATCAAAGTAGAAGCACGGTAAAGGTGACCCCAACTCCTAGAACAAAGGACAAAGAAAGGATGACTAACCCTAGGACAACCAATCCAAGCCACAAGAAAAGAAGAGTAATGGGAATTTGAGGAAGGACACTAGGTGGTTTGAGTTCCACAAAATCCCTTGGAACAACATTGATGAATGTTCCTCCAAACAATCATTGGTGGCTGAAATGAAAGCCTCACATTCAGATGTTGGCTTGGACCCTGATTCGAAAGAGGATAGGGGAAAATTGATCATGACGTGGAACCCAATTTCACCATCGCTACCACAAAGGTCCAACTAGAGGAACCAGATGATATTGAAGAAGAAGAGCACCTCTTCCACTCATAGATGTGGGTGAAGGGGACCCCACTTCATTTCATTGTTGATAGTGGTAGCCAAAAGAACCTAATCTGAAAAAAGGTTGTCAATAGGTTGGACCTAACAACGACGATGCACCCTCATCCATACACCATTAGTTGGATAAGCCAGGGACGAGACATCCGCGTCAGCCAACAGTTTTTCCTACACTATGACATCAATCCATTCAAAAATGAGGTATTGTGTGATGTTTCCCCACTTGAATTTTGTGATACTCTTTTAGGAAAACCATATATGTGGAAGCATCATGTTGTTTATGAATCTAGGCCTCATAGTGTCATTATTACTTTGGGAGGTCAAATCTACATGGTACCATAGGAAATTCCAACTACAATGGTCTCTTTGATCTCTGCGAAGCAGTGCAAAAAGGTCTCAGACCAATATATTTTTCCTCTTTATGGTTCGGTCATAAGGTGAACGAAATATCATTGCAACCACTAAAACCTCTACATGAGGTTTCTCTACATAGTAGAAGCAAGTGGAAAATATAGTATAAGAACATAAAGACATATTTGCCTCAACTACTAGGGTTCCCTTGCATTGTCAGGTAAACTACTCAATTGGTTTGAACCCCAGTGTTCCTCTACCCAATGACCCTATATATAAGAACTCTATTATGGATGATGAAGAAATCAAATGCCAGACCAAGAGATAATTCTGAAGGGCCACATTATATCAAGATCCTCACCTTGCATGAGCCCAATTATTCTATTACATAATAAGGATGGGACATGACGACTTTGTATTGATTACAAATCCTTGAACAAGATCACTGTCAAGAACCGATACCGAATCCCCCATATTGATGATCTTCTAGATCATATCAAGGGCTCCAAATTATTTCAGTAATATTGATCTAAAGTCAAGCTACCACCAGGTGTCGATTAAGAAAACTAATGTATGGAGGACAACCTTCAAGTCTAAAGAATGTCTCTTCGAGTGGTTGGTCATGCATTTTGGATTAACTAATTCCCCGACCACATTCCTGTAGATGATGGATGATATATTGTGGCCATTTACAAACTCCTTTGTGGTCATATATGTGGATGGCATCTTCATCTTTAGAAAAACTTAGGAGGAACATTTGAATCATATTCATCAAGTGTTGGGCACCCTGTGATAGCACAAGTTATATGCCAATTTAGAGAAGTGTTACTTTGACATGTAGAGAATTCAATATCTAGGATAAATCATGGATGAGAAGGGTGTGCATGTGTATCCAACCAAGATCCAAGTCACTTGTGATTGGATAGCCCCAAAGAAACCGACTGAGCTCTGCATATTCTTGGGTCTTGACAACTTCTATTGTAGGTTTGTGTTGGGGTTTTCTCATATCGCTTGGGCCCTAAGATAGGTGACCAAGGATGGAGCCAAGGCCAAGTTTGTTTGGGTTTCATCAAAACAAAAAAGCATTCAAGGATTTGAAAATTTTTCTCTACTCAACACTGATCCTTACTCTGCTATACCTAAAACAACCATTTGAGATTGAGACAAATGCTTCAGATTATGTTATCGATGCAATCCTCACTCAAAATGGGAATTCAATGGTGTGCTTTATTTGTTGGCCATGATTTTTTCACTTCTAAGCATGGGTATTCCCACCTCAAGAAGAGAGTAGCCTCGCACCTGTTTTCTTTAGTAGGTTATGTTCTAGTCCGGTTTTCGATGCACTTTTCCTGGGATCACTACACACTCCCCTCCTAGATTGTATAATGTATTTCAGCCATCA
Organism: Picea mariana; assembly: GCA_032191745.1. NCBI lineage: Eukaryota > Viridiplantae > Streptophyta > Pinopsida > Pinales > Pinaceae > Picea > Picea mariana. Next base: position 36,148 of record JASDQU011401031.1, read on the forward strand.
AATTCTCTTATGATCTCATATATTAGGGGGTATCTATTATAGAATCATTTTCCACCTCATATGCATTGATTGCTTGTTGGCCTAACTCAAATACCATTTCCCTATTTGTCTACCAAAATCCACTTAAGCTCTTCCTCAAATTACTTTAAAAACCCTAGTCTTCAAGCCATATGCTCCATATGCATTGATAACATGTGATGATATGCTTGTTTCACTTCCACAACATTCCTATGCAACTTTTTGGCACAAAAAAACATAAAATTGCTAAATTTTGGGGAGGGTTTATGGGTTTCTCCAATTCTTAATCCATTATTACTCATAAATAACTACTCCAACTAATTCCTAGGAGTATAAATTGATGCCAAGGGGTATAGGATAAGAGGAATTCCATATAAAATCATTATGATGGAAAATTTCTAAGTCTACAAGCCCCTTTCTCGTGGTTTTTAAGCATTCCTCTCTTTCAGTTTTGGAAACCCTTGCTTCCAATATTTCTTGCTCAATTATACTAATCAAATATAGACTTCTATTTTTTGACTTGCTCGGAGTGAGGATATAGGAGGTGTGAGACTCTTTAAGTGGCATGAGAAGAGGAATCTAGACATCAGTTTTGGGGTAGTTCCATAGCTATAACTGGTGATCTCTGAACTTGTCATTTGCTTCTTCAATATAATGAGAACTATTATATATCATTTTTGGGGTTAACTACGTAGAGTAAGCCATTAATATATGACCCATATCCATGAGTATTAGTTGCAACTAACCAATAATTATCATGATTTGGATAGTCCACTTAGCACTCATTACATGGGGTGATGCTCATAAGGGTGAAGAAATTGGATTGAAACCAACAAAATGAATCGCATAGAATCAATCATGCTTAAATAATGAGAAATCTCTTTCCTATCCATTTTGTGTAATATGTTTACTTTCAAAGTTCTTATATGCATTTAATCAATTTGGAAATTAACATTTCAAATTTTGATATTTCCTAGTAGTTAAATTTAGTTATGATAACTACCTATTTGCATCTATGTGTCCTTATGAGTGAAAGTTAGAGAAGAAGGTGATTGGAGTATAAATATTTGAAAGGAAATCCATGATAGAGGTCTCCATCGGACGATTGGACTACAAGTAGGTCTGATTCCTTATTTTAGGTAGTTAGTTATATAATTGTTTATTTCTTCTTCTATAATTAGAGGTTGTTCTCAGGGTATTCACTCTATTTTTGTCACTAACCTGGACTATAGGAGTTCATTCTCCATAAACAGTGACAACATGGGTGCCAAAATGCAACAAGGTTTCACTCCTTCAATCAAAAAATCTTGGAATTTTGGCCATAATTGTTTTTAGGGACACTTCAGATAAATAAATTTTGAGGATACTTAGGAGACATATTAAAGTATGTCTAGTAAAAATTACAAGTATTGTTTCATTATACTTTTTGAGTTACATCCTATGGAAGTTAGGGTTTGTGACTAGTCCTTAATAAGTTTCAAACAAGTTATCTTGGAATTTTCGCTAGAACTATTTTTCATAAAGTTTTAAGATTGTGAAAATTTCATGATCTCGAGGAAACATATAGAGGTACTTTTTATAAAAATTTCTAGTACTTTTTCATTAGACATTCTGAGATATATCCTATGGAAGTTAGGTTTTGTCACTAGTCCTAAAATCAGTTTCAAACGAGACGTTTTGGAATTTTTGATAAAATGTTTTTTCAAAAAGGTTTTGTTGACACGACCTGTGTGAACTTGATAAATAGTAGAGGTTACCCCCCATGAAAAATCCCAATTATACCTCACACCATTTGGAGTAGGGAACCCCTCCAGATTCTATCTCGACAACCATTACTAGTTTGGATTTTGCTTATTGCAACCCGATCTACTGGCGATGGGTTATAGCCTAAAGAGTAGAATGAAATTAATCTAAGATGAAAATTCATGCATCTAGATGAAACTATAAAACAAAATATAACACAAAACCACACATGTTCCTATAAGAGGCTCGAAAAATAGTTCACACACGGAAAATACAATATCATGAGTAAATAATTGTAAACCCAGACTAGTATATCATTTAAAGAATCATTTACAGTCATATGTTCACAAATTTAGAAAAATATTCCCCAAAGAATGGAAATAATAATACAACAAACACACATAAGAATAGTCTATAATGCGACATACATTCTTACACAACCCTAGTGCTAAGAAAAATGTAGCAGAATAGTCCACATCTGGTGCAAAAAAAGAATCATAGTTCTCCAGAAAATAGCTTGGCCAAACATGATTCTTCTCATTAAAGTTTCAACCATAGTACATGAAATCTCCAAGAGACAAAATCCATTAATTCGATCACAATGCCCCTATTTATTGAAATTCAACTTTACTGTTGGCATTTCCCCTTCCCGACTCTTGACCTTTCATTTGCAAAATTTTGTCCTTATCCTCTATGGAAGGATGAGGGAATAATGATAGCATAAATTTTAATAATTTAATATGTCATACATCATTTACATTTACATTTTGAATTTGTGTTTTAGTGTCCATGGGCCATCATGGGTTTATATATAGTTGAGTTTGGTAGCTGTCCCTTAGGACTTCTTAGGTTCCCAAGAAACCATTACAAACTCTTCAGCTTCCACATTATGTTTCTTCCTAATTTATGAAAAATAAAAGATAAAATATACATATTTGAATTTTTATCCCGCGCTTCCCTTTTATCTTTATCTCTTCTTCCTCTTTTCTCTTTTGAGCTTCTCATTCATTGGTAGCTTCAAATTATTTCTTTATCTGTTCAGCCTTTATTGTGGCTACTGCTTCATCTCTCTTCTTTTATTATGTAGCTATTGTTGATACTTCAACTTTTTCTACTCCTACTACTACTTCGTCTTCTTTACTCTTTCATTTAGCTTCTTCTTCATCCTTACTCTTCTTCTTAGTTGCTACTATTTTTATTGGAATATCATCATTTTCCATAGATCATATTTTCAATGGAATCGTTGCATACTAGTAGATCCTCCTTGTCTTGACATAGAGAATCCATGTTTTTGTAGTTCGTTGTTTTACACTTCATGTATTAAAACTCCTATGTATGATATTATTTCGATACTTGTACTTTCTGAAGCTCGATCTCTGGTCCCTTTGATGGTTATTTCACATACATCCCTATTGAAATGTTGTTCTCTCAAGTTCCTAGGTTGTTGACAATATGACGATATTTAATATTGAAAATATAAGACTAATTATGAGGAATCTCCTAAAAATTATAACTAAGAAGTTTTATATCTTGGTGAGACCTTGCCATTAGTATAAGGAGAGTGCGAAACAGATCTCAGATTTAAACTTTATGGTGAAAATAGGATAGGTAGTTCCATGGTGTTTCGACCCAAAATGTGGATCTATCGCCAATATGTGTTGTATCGGTTGGAGATACAAATTCTTGACTAGTGTATCAGTCAAAATATTGGATTTCTCGCCTATAATGTATGTATTGGTTAGTGCAATAGATATTTATTTTACTAAGATGCTCAAGTTTAGAGGAAAAGGAAATGAAATTTGAACTTGATCATTTTACACACAATAATTTTTCAAGTTTGTAGAGGCAAGGGCTTTGAAAAAAGGGCCCAATTTATTTTCTTAGAATAATGGCTTCAGAGTAGAGGTAAAGAAATTAAGGGATAGTGTTGACACTGGAACAATAATAGACTGAATTCAAAAGTCCATAAATTTCTCATAAGATGTTTGATTGAGGCATCCTTTTTTGCGATGCATAAATAATAGAGAGAGGTTTCTAGTGAGAGAATGTACCACTTCATTCACGCACTTTAGTGGTTGCATGATTAATGAGGTTTGATTGATGAGAAATATTTGATCATTGTTTCAACACTTATGGACCTCAGATTTCGATTTCGTCAGTAGCGTTGGATTCATAGTATCGAAAAACATATAGCTGGTATGTTTTAGAGGTGAAAATCCACTTTGAATAGTACCCAAAATTACGAACAAAGACATTTTTTAATAAAATTTCGGGCCCATTTCTCACTATGGCTTCCCTTGAATTCAGTTTTGTCAATTCATATATTTATATATATGCTCTCAATATATCCATTGGAACTAAGGTCATCTGTGAGTGGCTGAGAAATATTATCCCATGAAAACAACTAGCGAACATTTGGAGCACCAAACACTGAGTATGTGATAGGAGCACCAATTATTTTTAGAAATTCAATTCAAATCCAACCCATGTCTTGTAGATGCCGAAATCAACCCATATAATAATAAATGACACTTTCATGGTCATGGTTAGTCATTGAATCAAGAGGCGCAGAACATACATGTAGGTACATTAATCTCAATAAAGACTCCTTTTGACACAAGCGCATTAATTGACAAGACTATTGCCAGACCAAATATTGACTGCAACATGACATAAATCAAAATCATTAGGAAATCAAATATCAGTCATCTAGTTAAAACAACAAATGATTAACTATTAAAAAATCAAAAAAATTGGCTAATGGGTGTGACATCAAAGGATATGAGTTGGAAAAGGGAAGGTTTTGAGGCCTCAACAAGTTCATATTGTGAAATTTTCAAAATACCAAGGAAACATAGTGAAGTATTTGTGAAAACAATTCAATATTTTCATCATTTTACTTTCCGAGATACCTGTTGTGGAAATTAGCATTATTTGACTAGTCCTAAAACTAGTCTCAAACATGTTTTTTTGGTAGAAGTACTGTATTTGAAGTTTTAAAAGTCCAAATTGAGTGCCACTAATTTCTTTAGAAATAATACATACCATAGTATTTCATGTGAAAATTTCATAAATAGATTTAAAATATTTGATATGTGTCATTTAGTACATCTCGTTCTCCGGAAAGGGAAACAAAATCAACAAGTTTTGAAGAAGCTACCATAAATTTCACTTGGAACATCAAATTTTGGCCTTACCTATGGAATTGAAGACAATAAACATTAGATTACTACATATGAAAAATTTAGACTCAAAAGGGTCAGAATTTCATAAAGACATAAGGAAAAAGGTCGACCAGCAAGACAATCTCCCAATTAGGGTTTTAAAGGTATAAATTACAATTAGCATAGCTTTTGATTGAAATATATTATTTTGGTGATTAAAAAAATGTGATAAAGATAAAAAAAAATAGTGGTATTATTATTTTATCCAATATTAAGAGGTCCTTCAAGAAAGTTTACTCCTAGTAAACCTTCATAGAGATCACACATGATGTATGGAGAAAGTGAAGAATTTGAAAATAGGTTATCCCAATTGAAGAACCAAGTTGATTAAATGAGTGGCAGTGTATTGAAACTTGTGGATTCCTCACATTCCCAAGAAACACTTAAAAAGGAAATGAAAATCTTGACGAATCAAAGGAAGGAAAAATTACAAAATTCCATCTTCCAAACCCTAGATGGGAGGCTTCCTAAAAGTGATACTGTGACTGAAGAGACTCATGAAACTAAATGTAGTATTATGATAAACATATTTCCAATAGTAATTAATTTTCAGATAGATTTAATATAATAGTGGAGCTAATTATGGATGGGTTCATAAGGGTTTCAAATTTCCCAATGTTGAATTAAAGAAGTTTGATGGAGCATAAATTTTTACATGGGTGAACCAAAGAGATAAATACTTTGAATTGCATAATATTGTGGATGATAAGAAAAGGACTTACTTAGAAACCTTGTACTTTGTGATAACACCCTATCAATAGTAATGATGGGTACTTAAAAGGAAACCCCATTCTTATCATTATAATTGGAGTTTATTTACAAGAGACTTAGAAGCACAATATGGAAAAGTTTGGAAACAAGACTACTTTAGTCAAATGACAAGAATCAAGCACTTAGGTGATATTGAAGATTATAATTCATAATTTCAAGTGTTGGCCACAAGGAAATATAACATAAGCGAGGAACGTCTATTGGAATATTACATGGGTGGATTAAAGGAATACATTAAACATGAGATTTTCTTAAAACATCCTAAAAATATTATGGAGGATATACAATTTTCTCGTCGTATTTAAGCCAAAAATATAGATACACACAATTATACCATTGGAACATATGCATGAATCAAATATGCATTTGGGGCTCATAGGGAAACCCTACCTCAACCTAATAAAAAATCACCTAAGAAAATGGAGGAATCCAGAGAAAACATATTATGCTTTGGTTGTAATAAAAAATGGTTTAAATGACATAAATGTAGATGCCAAAATCAACACATATAATAATAAATGACACTTTCATGGTCATGGTTATTCATTGAATCAAGAGGCGCAAAACATACATGCAGGTACATTAAGCTCAATAAAGACTACTTCTGACACAAGCACATTAATTTACAAGACTATTGCCAGACCAAATATTGACTGCAACATGACATAAATCAAAATCAATAGGAAATCAAATTTCAATCATCTAGTTAAAACAAGAAATGATTAACTATTAAAAAATCAAAAGACTCGGCTAATGGGTGTGACATCAAAGGATATTAGTTGGAAAAATCTTAGGAGAGGCTCAAAGACTGCTAGCTTGGGGAAGGTTTTGAGGCCTCAACAAGTTCATATTGTGAAATTTTCAAAATCCCAAGGAAACATAGTGAAGTATTTGTGAAAACAATTCAATATTTTCATCATTTTACTTTTTGAGATACATGTTGTGGAAATTAGCGTTATTTGACTAGTCCTAAAACTAGTCTCAAACATGTTTTTTTGGTAGAAGTACTGTATTTGAAGTTTTAAAAGTCCAAATTGAGTGCCACTAGTTTCTTTATAAATAATACATACCATAGTATTTTAGGTGAAAATTTCATAAATAGATCTAAAATATTGGATATGTGCCATTTAGTACAATCTCGTTCTCCGGAAAGGGAAACACAATCAACAAGTTTTGAAGAAGCTACCATAAATTTCACTTGGAACATCAAATTTTGGCCATACCTATGGAATTGAAGACAAGAAACATTAGATTACTAAATATGAAAAATTTAGACTCAAAAGGGTCAGAATTTCATAGAGACATAAGGAAAAAGGTCGATCGGCAAGACAATCTCCCAATTAGGGTTTTAAAGGTATAACTTACAATTAGCATAGCTTTTGATTGAAATATATTATTTTGGTGATTTAAAAAATGTGATAAAGATAAAAAAAAATAGTGGTATTATTATTTTATCCAATATTAAGAGGTCCTTCAAGAAAGTTTACTCCTGGTAAACCTTCATAGAGATCACACATGATGTATGGAGAAAGTGAAGAATTTGAAAACAGGTTATCCCAATTGAATAACCAAGTTGATTAAATGAGTGGAAGTGTGTTGAAAGTTGTGGATTCCTCACATTCCCAAGAAAAATTTAAAAAGGAAATGAAAATCTTGACGAATCAAAGGAAGAAAAAATTACAAAATTCCATCTTCCAAACCCTAGATGGGAGGCTTCCTAAAAGTGATAGTGTGACTGAAGAGACTCATGAAACTAAATGTAGTATTCATGATAAACATATTTCCAATAGTAATTAATTTTGAGATAGATTTAATATAATAGTGGAGATAATTATGAATGGGTTCATAAGGGTTTCAAATTTCCCAATGTTGAATTAAAGAAGTTTGATGGAGCATATGTTTTTACATGGGTGAACCAAATAGAGCAATACTTTGAATTGCATAATATTGTGGATGATAAGCAAAGGACTTACTTAGAAACCTTGTACTTTGTGATAACACCCTATCAACAATAATGATGGGTACTTAAAAGGAAACCCCATTCTTATCATTATAATTGGAGTTTATTTACAAGAGACTTAGAAGCACAATATGGAAAAGTTTGGAAACAAAGCTACTTTAGTCAATTGACAAGAATCTGTTAATGTTTTATGCTGATATTATAGTTCTTTGCATTTCATAAAGGTAAGAGCATAATAAGCACAAGATCACTGAGAAATACACATCCACAATAGACACAGCATTTATCCTGGGAAACCCTCTAGGGGAAGAAAACCCAGCAAAAACTTCCTTATCACAAATAGCTTATCAAGAGTTCAAGAGATAACTCAACCAATACAGAAAATCCTCCTCCAAGAGATATGCCACCCTTCTTGTCCTCTCTCCAACTTGAAGATGCAACTTGCCTCAT
>JASDQU011401031.1:48955-65637 GCA_032191745.1 Picea mariana
CTAGGTTTATTAACTTACCAGTTAAAATTGTGACGTGCCCTTCAGGACGCACCACGTGCTCCAAGGGTGTCACTCACCTCTTTCCATTTTATTCACGCTACATTCCCTTCAAGACGCACTGCGTGCTCTAAGGGTGCCACTCGCCTCTTGAATGAATTTGGTAGATGTCAAACCCATGAAGTCAATACTTCGTTAGGTTATCTTATGGGAGACTAAGGGCCTCTAAGTAATAAGGACCCTACCTTATTGTGTGCCCCTTAGAATCATCGTGAGCGACTGTCATAGTCTTCCCTCATGGCATTGTGGGTCTTCTTGAACTAGGTAATTGTTAACCTACAATTTGAGCCATGACGGGAGTGCTAGTAGGCTATGGTAGGGCTACTGCCACACCTCTCCCTCAATGTCCCTGGTTGTCATGCATGACCCCTTTACTCCAAATGTGAGTCTGGTTGGAAAGATATCGTCAGCCTACATCCATCAATGATTCATGTGATCAATAACAATCAACATCATAATATCTAAGCATATGTACATGTCACAACAAAAACATCCAAACCCTAACAATCCACTCCCTGACTCGATCCAGAGTCTAAGGGGTTTCATCAATGCCTCGACATCCTCAACATTCAGAGTCCTACACACTCAGGAGAACTCAGTTAATAGAACCTGTATATGTAAATATGGAAAAATAACATATCATCAAATCCACAATATCACATAATCATAATCAAAACAACCAATTGTATAATGACTTGAATCACTTGCATGCAAGTTTCCTCAAAGAAGAAGTCTGCTCAGTGCATGCAAGGGAGGGATGTTACATACACCCCCTCTTGTTTTAAACTTTGTCCTGAAGTTTTACAGTATAAAAGTGTCGAAAATAAAGTGCATCACTATATCATATGTCTAGTTATCAAACAAAAATGGAAACTTCTGATGAATATCATATGCATCCTCCCAGGTCGTCGAGTGTGGAATATAGTTCTCCCATTGGATCTTGACCTGATCTACTGTCCAATGTCGTATCTGTCGAATGCAATGGTCCAGGATGTAGATTGTCTCCACTGTGAGCGCACCCTCGTCATATACCTAGAAGGAACTCATGTCAATAACATGTGTAGGATCACTAATATAATGTCTCAAAATAGATACGTGAAAAACATTGTGCATACGCCTCTAAGAATCAGGCAAGGCTAGTTGATAGGCCAAGGGCCCCTTCCTTTCCACAATATCGAAGGGTCCCACAAACCTACGAGAAAGTTTAGCACCCTTTCCAAAATTGATCGAACTCTTATGTGGTTTCACCCACAAGAAGACTCGATCGCCAAATTCATAACTACGATCGACACGATGCGCATCGGCATAACTATTCTACCTATCCTGCGCTTCCTTAATCCTTTGTCTTATTGTTTTCATTTTTTCTTCCATTTATTGGATTGCTTCAGGTCCCAACAGGACCCTATCCTCAAACTGATCCCAACTCAAAGGCATCTGACACAGTCTCCCGTAAACAAACTCGAAAGGCGCCATATTAATGGTGCTTTGATAACTGTTGTTGTATGCAAACTCTACTAGTGGAAAGAAATCTTCCCAACGTTTTTGTTGGTCCATAACATACATATGCAACATATTCTCCAAGAATTGGTTTGTTCCTTTAGTCTGTCTATCTGTCTCCAGGTGATACATGGTACTAAAGTTAAGTTGGGTTCCCAAGGCCTCTTGGAAACTAGTCCAAAATCGTCCTGTGAACACCGATCCTCTATTTGATATAATCCTCTTAGGCACACCATGCAGCCTCACAATCTCACTGATGAAAAATCTAGCTATGTTAGGTGCTCAATACATCGTACACACAAGAATAAAATGAGCACTCTTAGTTAGAGTGTCGACTACCACAAAAATTGAGTTGTGTCTCCTTGCCGTCAGTGGCAATCCAACAATGAAATCCATCAAAATGACCTCCCATTTCAATTCCATAAATGCATGTGGTTGTAGTAATATTGTCGGATGTCTACATTCATCCTTCACCTACTGACCTTATAGAAATATCTCCATGCAATTAATGATGTCCTCCTTTATCCCTTCGAGATGAACAGGGGCTTAAGGTTGGTCCTCATCTTCATGACTCCAGGATGAGCCATGTACATTTCTCTATGAGATTAGCATAAGATCAAAACCTCTCAATTCGTCATTGGGATGTAAGTAAATCCAGTTATTATATCTCAAATATATGTCGTCGTCCACAGTATATCCCCCCCCCAATTGGTACCATCATGGTTTCTTGCCGAAAAAATTCCTTACCCTCTTTATACCAGTCAACGTCGCATTGCAGTTAGAATCTTTTCACGTAGATTCGTTGGAAGAGGTATCACTAAAAATACGCGTGGTCTCCAAATCAATGCATCTTCCACTCTATTTGTTGTTCCTTTTAAGTAGGAAGTCTCAAAATCGTACTCGATAAGAAATTTTGACCAATGCTCTTTCCGTGCGTTCAAGTTATTTTGTGTAAAAATGGTGTTTGTACCCACAGTGGTCCGTTTTTAGTTCAAATTTTCGTCCAATCGGGTAGTGTCTCCACACTCTCAGGGAATACACGATGGCTAACAACTCCAAATCATGCATCACATAGTTCTCCTGATGCTTCCTTAAATTCCTCGTGATGTAAGTGATCACTCGACCGTCTTTCCTCAAGACTCCATCTAAGCCTTCCTTGGATACATCCATGCATACCAAGAAACCCTCATCCATGCTAGGGACTTTTAGTATTGGTGTTGTCGTCAACATCTCCTTGAGCCTTCGAATGATTCTATGCATTTCTCAGTCCACACAAACTTATTTTTCTTCTTTTGCAATTCCGTAATCGGATTTGTTATCTTCGATGAACCATCGATAATATCCTGCTAAACCCATGAAGCTACGCACTTATGGGAAATTCATCGGTGCAGGCCACTCCACAATAGCCTCTACCTTCATTAGATCCACAATGATGCCTTCACCGGAGATAATATTCCATAAGCAATGAATCCTTGATAGCCTTGCATCCACTTCTCATCATTTGTTCTCTCGCAGCACTGTAGTACCAAGCGTAAAAGTTCATCTTGATCTTCCGTCATTCGATAAAATATCAAAATGTCATCAAGGAGTACTCGATGATAGTCAAGAAGAGTTTCCACGACCCATCCTTCTTCCATATGATATTAACAGGAGCACTCCAAGTCAATACACTTGGACGTATAAGTCCTAGTTCCAATAACTCCTTCAGTTGTGCTTTCAACACCTGTAACTTGGGGGTCGACATCTGATAAGGCTTTCTTGCCATCCGTTTAGTTCTAGGTTTTAGGTCAATGGTAATTTCCATCTTGGCTTTGGGCGACACACCTGGTAATTCTTCTGGGAATCACGTTCGCAACTCTCATACTACCAAAAGGTCTTCTAATCCTTCTGTCACACCCTTGTCATTTGACACTAAGTATGCATATAACTTGCATCCTTTCACAGGCTCTCTTGTAGTTGTAGGGAAGAAATGAACTTGGGGGATACTCCCCATTTTATTCCTACAATCACACTTATCTATCCTTCATCGTCAGTCTGACTCAATTGCCTCATCTTACCATTGAGTATCACATCATGCGATTCCCACCAGTCCATACTGACCATGTCATCATAAGATCTTAAGATTGTGACGTAGGTCAAACTTCATTACACTATCCTTGGCTTAAAGTGATGGTTCATAGGCATTCCTCCAACCATATGGTTGGTACCTAAAGCCCCATAGACGAATCTAAACTCATCCTGTCGAATGCCCTTACCCAAATCCCTTCAACGTGGTACTAGATTTAGAGATCTTTGTAGCACCAGGGTCTAACAAATACTAAAATTTCATCTGGCGATGGCTCTTGATGCCTCGAGAACAGTGTACTAGTGCTCAGCTTGGTGATTATTTACTGTGGTCATGAATCCTATGGGCCTTTCCCATCTCCTCCACGGTAGTGTGTCCTGTTGACTCGACTGCTCTAGCCCTTTTCAATTGGATAGTATTGTTGGTAAGGTGACTCTCCACATGTCCATCGCCCTCCTCCGGTCTAGTACTCTTGGCCCCAGAATAGAAGTTGTTGGCCCACCAGCTTAAGATCCTGGTCTGTTATGCTGACAAGCCTAAACAATTGCTGCTAGTGGTGCTTCCACGGATGCGGTGGTCCCCTGTAGGGAGCATATTATAGACATATCTTGATACCAAGAGGTCTGGTTTGGGTGATGTATCTTTATACCAAGAGGTATGGTCTAGATGATGTCTAATTCTATTGTGCACAAGGTGTTGTCAATCTAGACGGTCTTGTAGGAGTCCTGCCCGAACTTCAGCGGTCAAAAATTCCTTATCTAAGAGGCCTACTAGATTTCATCATGCAATGTCCAAGGCATTTAAATCCTCACCTTCACACTAAAATTGGAGTTAAGGCCGATCACAAACTTGTTGATCTTGAGCTTCTTCATGTTCAGATGCGGGGCATACTGAAGTAACTCCATACATCTAGTCTCATAATCCGACACCATACGACCACCCTGTTGTAAGGCACATAACTCATCGAGCTGGTGCTCAACAAATTCCTCTCACAATTACTTCTCCCATAACCATTCCTTGAACCATTCCCCTAACACGACTTCGACGACCATGTTTATATGAGGTAGGAGCATCTTCCTTTATGGAAGAGCATTCCCCTTTCGTTGAAGAACGCCCATATGGACCTTCGTGTTGGAGGTCGAATTGCAAAACACAAAGCACATGGCCTAGCTCTCCAGCCATGCCTCGATGGTTGAGATGTCTGTGGCACACTGTGGAGCCTCAGGGTATAGGCATCCTAGCCTTATCTCAGCACAAACAAAAATCCAAGGCCTCTGACATTTCCCTGGAAGCACCTTGTCAAACCCAACACATCCCATGTGACAATATACTCATACTCAAGACTTGTTCTTCTCCTTGGGGCTTGGACCCCTCTGGTGCTGGTGCTACTAGAGGTGTCACACCTCCTTCCCTGACACCACATCGTGAACCTTTGCGGTGTCCTCTAACCATGAGTAACTCATGGGCAGGTTATAGTTTTAATTAACGATAAGTTATTAATTCAAGTGTATAATTCAGTGGAAGGTGTGGCTATCCATAGTCGTAGGGTTGAACCCACTTTGATATCATATGTAACGACCCCGCCGTTATGACAACAAAGCGACATACAACAAGAAAACTATTATTATTATTATTATTATTCTTTTTCTTCCTTTGTTCTTGCGTTAGGTAATTTAAACATCAATTAAAGGATGCAGTTAGACATCAGTTAAGAGTTCCATAATAATCTGTATTTAAGATGAGTTATGTCAACATTAAATCCAGGGTGTGCAAGCAACCAGTCACTTGATTAATCATATACTGAATTATTCAACGACGCAAGAGTAACTAAAATCCAACAATCACAATCCATATAAATGACACAAGATACTAAGGGGGAAAGACAAACTACTTACTTACTTCAATTTCCCACTCTTCAAGTCATATAAATATATATATCCATGAGTTACTAGGAAAGAACATGATGAAAAGTAGTTTCTAAACTGAATCCTCTAGATCTACAAAAAAAGGGGCGGCTTCGGTTTAGAATTCTTAAGCACACATTAGGGATGGAAACTTACAATGCTTGTAGTAGTAATTACATTCATATCTTGTTCACTCCTGGAAAATTAAAAAAAATGCAAAGGGTCCTTGCCAATTTAGTTTTTCAACATAAAACAATTGTTTAAAATAAATTAATTAAATGCCATATAGTAACCTAGGTTGTCTTGAAGTAACTCCTCATTCACCACCATCCTCGAATGGTTATAAGACCTATCATAAATGATTATAAGGCTTGCGTTTATTGTCCATAATTGATAATTTCTTTATTATACAATCTTTTATTCTTATAAAGCCATTGAGTTTTTCTTGACCTTGAATTAGTTTTATTTTTTCCTCGACTTATAACATTGGTTCAATTCACATCTTGAACATAAGAATTAACTATAAAATTTTACAAGAGTTTTTCTTTTACTTAAAGTTTGATCAATTTAATCTTGAAAATAAGGAATATAACAATTGATATAAATAAAAACCAAAAATTGATATAATAATTAACTGTTAAGGCATCAAATTTAATTGTTTTCTAAGAGAACCGCAACAAGCGATGCTGGGAATTAATGACAATGTCTATACACTGCGCGGGGAGCCCTTACGGCCAGAGTGAGCATCGTTGTTAGTTGAAGACTGTGCAAGATGTTTTGGGTGAAACGTGCAAGGGAAGGGAACGTCGAGCGTTCGGTCCAATGCAATTTTTGGCAGTCCAATAAGCTTGTAGGATTCCAAATTAATGGCTGACCACTGGCAGGAATCCATTTAATTAGGACTGGAAGGTGTCATTCTAACACTGGAAAAAAAAATACTTGTAGTGTGAATAGATTAGCTGCGGAAAATGTCGCAAGGATGGCGCAAAATCTGGGAGGAAACACACTGCTCAGTTCTGGGCCTCTTGAGTTCCTACGCAAAGGATATCAAACTTGGAGCCATGGATACAAATTAGAATAGTTATGTATCGAAGTCAGGTGAGGGGTTTTAAAATAAAAACTGTGTAGAAACCAAAGAACGCAGACAATATCTAGGTAATCACTGTGTGATTTTTTGCATCTCGCCAGAAGATCAAGGGTTAAAAAAGGGGAATGAGGCAACGAAAAGAGAGAGGAGATTGAGTGTGCGCAAGCATGTGCCAGATGAAATCGGAGTAGGATGAAGGGAAATCGGGATTGGGAAGTTGTTATCTTTTTAGATACATATCTGCTTCTAAGCCGGTTATTGCATGAAATGTAGATCGAGCACTTATTCTCATCTCTTCTCCCTAAGAATAATGATCTAACTAGGGGAATCAAGGCCATGAGGCACCGGTACCAAAGCTGGTCCTTGCTTACAAGTACCATAGGATCAAGGAATAAGAACTTACAGGTTAAGAACTATCCAAGGAATAAGGAACATTCTAAGGTAGGCATCCTCAACTCCTAAAGCAAAATCCTACTATTCAAACTTTTACAATAAGACAAGACCAATCCTAAACCACATACGACATCGACATGGATGCGTGGAATCTACCTAAAGCTACTAGTTGCATGGGCTTATGACAGAGCTATCTTCCATCCGTGCAACTTGGCTGTAAACACTTGTGGGTATTCCTGTAAAATAATTAGAAATAAATAGGAACCCATGTGGATACGCAGTTGGTGTTTTATCTCAGGGAACTGGTTCAAAACACAAAATTGTTGTGGAGAAGAAAGGTGCAGAAGACAAAAGACACTGAGCTTTAAGGGGGAAATATGAATACGCATACTATAAAACAACATATAGCAAATACCAACTAAATGTTGTATTATTCAGAAAAGGAACAACCCATGTTAAAACATCATTAATCACAAAGAATAAAGAAGCATTTTCGTTGTACACAATAAGGAATTTGTTGGGCAGAGAATTTATCCTTCACTTATTATCCATGCACATGAAAGAAGGGCATTTGAATCTAAATATTTAACACCGGAGTGAAAGACAGTCGATTCGGCTCCTGACCGACTGCTCAGGCACATACTTATAGCTTAAAGGATAAAGGAACAGAAGACAAAAACACAATTTCTTTGTATTAAAAACAATAAAAATGCAAAATAAAATAAAATAATGGCCCGAGACCAAAACGAAGTCTTCCTTGGTAGTAATACAACACAGTAATAATTCCAACCAGAACCGAAAACCACAATAAAACACAGTAATAAAACAAATCTTAGAAACAAAAATTTAGTGACCCTTTTGCAATTTCATACGGCGCACTGTCGCCCAGATAGAAATTCATATGCATAACTAAACGAGTCTTTTTCTTTTAACAACATCTACGCAAGAGAGCCTTCGACAATAAAGAAATGCATGAACAAGAAATTGAGCTATTATTTAATACAAATTATGCACATGCATACCGTAGCCAAATGCAAAGAACCGAAAGTGATTGTCCCACGCTCGTGCTTTGTCCAACTCTGACTTGTTGATCGATGAAACCTCACCGGTACCTCCTAGCCAATGCTAGGGGTACTCTTCATCCCCCTAATCCCCCCGAGCCGGAAAGGGGCCAAACACACAATACCAGATAATTCTAGCACCCAGCTCGCCTCGCAAGGTTGAGCTACCACTCGTTACCCGAGATACCACTCATTACCCGAGATGGGTATCCCAACTCCCACAAGAGAAAGTTTAGTCAAGATGAAATTTCAGCAGTGTAGCGTTATGCAAGCCATATGTTCCATACTCCTCCTCCGCCATCTCTTTTATAGAGTTTCTTACTCATTAGTTTCCCAAACCCTCATTAGATTCCTTTTTCATTTATTTAATTAGGAAAAACATCCCTCGTACACATGTCGCCCGATCCCCTAGTTGCATCAGAAAATCAATTTTATTAATTAATTAAATTTTTTTATTTCCCTCACCCACCTAAAAGAGTTCCTAAAAACGCTCCTCGGTGTCCCATTATTCCCTTACAATTCTTAAATGACTTATGCCTTACTTAATTCCTAGTTGAGTTCATAAATAGAAAGTTCCATAGGCTAGATTCCTTACTAAGTTGGACATTCCCCTTTTTCTTTAAGTTTCCCCTTTTCTTTAAGTTTCATTTTCTTCTAAATTTCCCCCTTTTTCCTTTTTAACTAAAAATCAATTTAGCAAGTGTAGATAAAAACAACCATTTACCCTTTTAATAAATTTAATCCTCCATTATAATTTTTACTTTAATAATTAAAGTTTGAATTTCTTACCCCCCTTCTTGTTACATGTTTATTTAGTTTTTCTTTATCCACATGTTCTACTTAGACCTAGGTTTTAAATTCACTAGGCTTGGCGACAATTTTTAAGGGAAAAATTGTTATTAAACTTTACTTATCACGTCATTCATTTTAAGGCCAACCAGGTCCTAAGGAGGCATAATTTTCTAGGCACTAGGTTTATTAACTTACCAGTTAAAATTGTGACGTGCCCTTCAGGACGCACCACGTGCTCCAAGGGTGTCACTCACCTCTTTCCATTTTATTCACGCTACATTCCCTTCAAGACGCACTGCGTGCTCTAAGGGTGCCACTCGCCTCTTGAATGAATTTGGTAGATGTCAAACCCCTGGAGTCAATACTCCATCAGGTGATCTTGTGGGAGACTAAGGGCCTCTAAGGAATAAGGACCATTCCTTACTACATGCCCTTTAGAATTATCATGAGAGAATGCCAAAGTCTGCCCTCATGACATCGTGGGTCTTCTCAAACTAGGTAATCGTTAACCTACAGTTCGAGCCACGACGGGAGTGCTAGTAGGTCATGGCAAGGTTGTTGCCACACCTCTCCCTCAATGTCCCCGATTGTCGTGCATGACCCCTTTACTCCAAATGTGAATCTGGTCAGTAGGCTATTATCATCCTACATCCATCAATGAATCATGTCAGCAAAAAAAATCAACATCATAATATCTAATCATATGTACATATGTCACAACAACAACATTCAAATCCTAACAATCCACTCCCTTACTTGATCCAGAGTCCAAGGGGTTTCATCGATGCCTCGACATCCTCAACATTCAGAGTCCTACACACTCAGGAGAACCCAACTAATAGCGCCTGTATATGTAAATACGACAAAATAACATATCATCAAATCCAAAATATCTCATAATCATAATCAAAACAACCAATAGTATAACGACTCGGATCACTTGCACACAAGTGTCCTCAAAGAAGAAGTTTGCTCAGTGTGTGCAAGGGAGGTATTCTACATAATTTCATTCAATATATGTATCATAAGCATGTAATTATAAGCAGCATCACATCAACATCACATCAAGAACACAATACACTAGTATTTATGTGGAAACCCAAATGGGAGAAAACCACATAATGTTTTCTTAAAGATATCAAGAATTCATTCATAGGAAGCACCAACTTTCCAATTCTCTTGTTGCAACTGGAAGGAGGATACAACCCTGTATTTACAGGCTCCAACCTCAAGGAAGCTACAACTCCATGAATTCTTTAGCTCCAACCAGAAGGAGGCTACAACCCCCTGGGTTCTCCAGCTCCAACCATAAGGTGGCTGCAACCACCTAGTTCTCAAGCTCCAACCTGAAGGAAGCTCCAACTCCCTCATTCTCTGGAACCAACCAGAATGTGGCTACAATACCATTTTCTGGCCCCATCCTGCTGCCCTAAAATATAAGTGTAGACCAACTGTCACTACCACAAGAATCGCCACTGTCACTGCCATTGTCACTATCACTGTGACTATGACTGTGACTTTCACATCAACCTATCCAACCGATCACTGTCACACAAACCTTCCCTAACGATCACCGTCACAACAACTTCTCCAACCAATCACTATCTTATCCATGAAACCAGTTCCACTCTCATCCACATGTAACTCATGCCAAGATCACCAAGAGGATATTTTAAACCATATGCTCAACATGACTAACACATGTCTCTACCAAGCATGTACCAAGATCACCACATACCATCACAAGATATGTGTCTCAACCAAGTACCAACCTGTACCATGCATCAACCATGCATCAACCTGTACCTCAACCTGTACCATCAACCATGTACTGTAACAAGTGCATCAACCATGCACCAAACCTATATCACCACCTGTACCATACCATGTTCCAACCATTCTCCTAAACCATGTACATCCATCAACACTTGTACCATACCATGTGCCAGCAATGCACATCAACCATGCCAATATCACCAATATGTGCCTCAAGCACTATGCCAACATCAAGTGTCCAACATGCATCTCAATCATGTGCCAAACCAAGAACCAAGCTATTTCCCCAAGAAGACATGCATCCAATCATGTACCTCAAACCATGTGCCTCAAGTATGTTCCAAACATGTGCCTCAAGAATGTATCAACATCACCGTGATATACCTCAACTAATACATCAAATATATTCCTTAAACAAGTATCATATCACTAATGATGTTCCTCATAAAGAAAGTACCAAAACATCACCAATAGATACCAACATCACAGATCATTTACCTCAGGTATATGCCTCAAACCATATGCCAATTTCTCAACCAACATACCAAACACATGCCTCAAGCATGCTCCACAAATCAACCATGTACCATCACCTAATCATAAAAAAAAATATAAAACATACCTCTTAACTTTGGAGTACCTGTAACATATGATCTCAGACCAACTTGGAAAATCCTCAGCTTCAACACCCTAGTACCATCATTCTTCTCAATTCTGCAAGTGCCTCACTAGAAAGACACTCGTTGGCCCGCTAATATGCCTCGTTATAAATATATAGGTAAAACTGTGAGTGACTCACTAGACAGATATGGGCTAACCTATGAGTGCCTACTCGATTAGGGTTTTAACAGAACCCTAGTACTCTACAACTCCAAAACTCTCGCACTTTCTTTGTTGCCTCAAACTTGTCGTCGCATTCACCAAAAGACCAAAATTGACCATAAAAAAATCACTAGATAGATATTCAATGTAATTGTGTGAGTGTAATTGTGAATGAGTCCTTGAGGGGTATTTATACTTTTTCTAGGTAACCTCTTCCCTTAAACTTAGGGATTTTAGATATTTCTTGTTGCAAACACTTTACCCTTTCATTCATTGACTTGTAACCAATTAGGGATTCTTGACCATTCTTTGGGGATTCCAACTTCACAAGGACATATCTCCCTAACCATGAGGAACCATGTGGCATTCCACATATCATCGGAAATGGATAATGTGTACTATCCATCCATGATAGTCTTACCTATAATTTCACTATCCTTCATGTCCATATTCCCCAATCAACTTTGGGTCCCATAACCACACCTCCAAGTATACATGTAGACTACATCAAATGCACCCAACTAACTCACCATCAATATCTATCAGACATATTTCAGTCATATTCCCAACATCTCTAGGCCTCTCCAAGGGTTAACATCAATATCTAAGGGTTTACATCAATATCTAAGGGCTGACATCAATGACAACCAACTGTCCAAACTAACTATCCAACAACTACAACTCCCTGATTTACCAGCTACAATTGGAAGGAGCCTCCAACTCCCTATTTTACAGGCTCCAACCTGAAGGAAGCTCCAACTTCTTGATTCTTTGGCTCCAACCAGAAGGAGGATACAAACCCCTTTCCTTTCTCCATCCCGTCACCTTGAAATATAAATCTAGAGAAACTGTCACTACCACTAATAATGTCACTAATATATCAATCAACCAGTCATCCAACCTGTGACTGTCACTGTCATTGTCACATCAACCTATAACTACCACTATCACATCAACCTGTAACCAACTTGTCATCCAACCTGTCACTATCACTGTGACTGTCACATCAACCTGTAACTACCATTGATACTCTATATCAACAAAACCAAATCCACTTGCATAGACCATATGCCAATATCACCAAAAATATATCTCAACTAGATGTCTAACATCACCAAACCACACCTCTAGTCATGTGCCAAATGTGTACCAAGCATGTGCCAATATCACCAACATACCATCAGAAGATATATGTCTCAACCTATACCAACATCACCAAGATATGCATCCAACCATATACCTCAAGCATATACCAAGACCATGTGCCATATACCAAGCATCAACCATATACCAAATCAAGCATCGATCATGTACCTAAATCTGTACCATATCATGTACCAAACCTATACCAAACCATGTACCAAACTTGTACCAAATCATGTATCAACCATGTACCAACACATGTACCATACCATGCATCAACTATGTACCATAACCTCAAACCATGTGCCTCAAGCATGTGCCAACCTCCATAAACAATGTACCATGAGATGTGCCTCAACCATATACCATATCACTCATGATATGTATCAATCATGCCATACAACATATACCATAAGATATCAACAATGAAGTGCCTCAACAAGGTACCAAACAACCAAGATAATATACTAAGTATATGCCTCAACCATGCACCTAAGATGTGCCTCAAGCATGTGTTAATGCCTCAATAATATACCAAACACATCCTTCAAGAATGAAACATAACATCATCAACATGTAATTGTACCAGAGACCAAGATAGTCAAGACTGTACTTCTAACAATGTATCATATCACCAAAGTGTACCATACCATCATGTACCCTTATCACCATGCCTCAAGCATGTGCCATAAACAACATAAGCATAACCAATAATCACATAAGCATACTTGTAACATGTAGTCACCCTATTGTATCGGGTCTCAGATAAAAATACATGTTTGGGTATCAACAACCAGGAAAAATCATCCTCCTTGACTTTTGTCTTGTCCTCGTGGGACTAAGACCTCTTGTCGTGCAGGGCCTTGCATGACAGGAACTAGGAAACTCGTGGGGGTGCCTCGAGGGACACTAGTTGTTTGACCTGAGGGGTTCGACAAAATTAGGGTTTCCTAAAAAAAACCCACTCTCTTCTGCAATCCCAAAACCCCCTCACTTCTCACTCTTTTGCTACCTCAGACTTCATCGTTGCAAACTTGTCAATAGATCACTTACTCACATAGAAGATATTCAAATAAAATTCTATATAAATGTACTTATGAGATACTTCTTGAGGTGTATATATACTTTTTCTAAGTAACCTCTTTCCTTAACATTAGGGCTTCATAAACTTTCTTGTTACAACCACTTTACCCTTTCATTAATTACTTGTAATCAATTAGGGGCTTCTTAACCATTTTTCAAAGATTCCAACTTCATGAGGTCATAACTCCTCAACCGTGAAGAACCACATGGCGTAACACCTATCATTGGAAATTAAATGAAGAGGACTATCCATATATGAGGGTTTTGTATATACTTGAAGTGTTCTTCAACCTCATTTTCCTCATTCAACTTCAGGTTCCATAATCACACCTTCGGGGCTTCGTGTGGAATTTATCAAATACACCCATTGTAAATGTTGACAACTGACTTACCATCAATATTTACCACAATTATGGGGAATATTGACTTCTCTAATGGTTTACATCAATGACAATCAACTTCCCAACAATTAACTCAAGAATGGAGACCATTGCCATTTGAAAGTAAACAATTCAATGGAAATGACTGGGTGAAATCTACAAATGAAAAAGAAATGGCATCAATTTTACATGCAATAAAAATGGTGACAATATATCACTTGGAGGAATTTTAAAGTAAATATAGACCATGACAACCTAAAGTAATTTTTGGAGAAAATATTTTCATAAAAAAAAGCAACAAAAATTGGTAGAAAAAATGCAAGGGTTTGATTTTGAAATAATTTTAAAAAAATGGAAGTACAATGCAGTAGTAGATGTTTTTTATAGAATAGAAGAAGTTGTGAGTTTATATTCCATTACATCTTCCATTCCTACATGGTTGGAATATTCTTTCCATTAATAGTAAAATGACAATAGTACTAGATAGAAAATACAATGTATGAAGGAAGGGATGAATTCTATGGAACAACGAGAATGAAAGAGAGAGATCCTTTGGTATAAGGGTAGAATATTTTTATTCCCTCAATCAAATTTGAAGAAAAAATATTAAGGGAGTTTCATGACTCTCATATGACAAGACATTTAGGCTTCCTTAAAACATATCAAAAGATCAAACCATATTTTTGGGGGGAAGGAATGAAGAAAGATATTAAAAAAATTGCAAGAGAATGTTAGGTTTGTCAAATAAATAAATGAGATATGGTGAAAACTATAGGTATACTTCATCCCTTACACATACCAAATCAAGTATGGGAAGAGATATCAATGTATTTCATTACAGGTTTACTAAAATCAAAACTTAAGGATGTCATTTTTGTTATAGTGGATAGACTCACAAGATTTTTACATTTTTGTGGAATTCAAAGTACATATACAAAACATCAAGTGGTAGAATTGTTCATGAAGGAAGGTCATAGAATTATGGGTTTTCTAAATTAATAGTAAGTGACAGAGATCCAAAATTCATAGGACATTTTTGGAAATAATTATGGAAGGTGAGTGGAACAACACTATCTATGAGTTCTACATATATCCACATAATGAAATAGTTAACAAATGTTTAGAGGGTTATCTACATTGCTATTATTTAAATAAGAAATATCAATGGGTGAAGAGAATTCCTTTAGAGGAATGGTGGTATAATACCACCTATCACACATCTACTAACATGTCCCCATTTGAATCCCTTTATGAATATCCAACTCCCAGTATCTCATACTTTTTGTAGGATTGGTCCAAAGTATAGGAAATAGAGTCACATGTGAAGAAGACTAAAGAAAATTTGACAATTCTTAAGGAAAACCTTCAAATGGCACAAAATGCGATGAATCAACATGAATATCAACATCAAAGTGAAAGATATTTTGAGGAGGGTGAATTGGTATTTTTTAGACTACAACCTTATAATAAGTCTACTCTCAAACAAAAGAAGAATAAGAAATTAGCTCCAAAATTTTATGGACCCTACAAGATTATTTGCAAGATTGGACAAGTGGTGTATGAGTTAGATTTTCCTTCTTTGCACATTCATAAGGTTTTTTATTTATCTTTCCTTAAACAGTTTTTGGGATAAACTATGCCAGTGTAAATAGAACTTCTAGAATTAGATGAATAAGGGAACTTGAGTATTGAACTAGAAAAAGTTATAGATCATTGTTCTATATATTTTCGGAATAGAACCATTATGGAGTACATCATTAAGTGGAAGAATATGATTCCAAAAGAAGCTACATGCGAAAATGAGTAGCTCATGAAGAAAAACCATCAATTACTAGCTTCGAGGGAAAACTTTTTTAAAAGAGAGGGGTTATGTTAAGACCCTAAGGCCTATGTTAAGGCCCTAACAACCATTTATTGGTAGTTTATTAGTTATGATTAGGTAGGCTTAGGTTTGGTTACATCATGCTCACTTTATCTCTTATTTATAATAAAGGAAGTTCATTTGTATAGGAATCTTTCCTTGTAATGTAACATCCCCCATCCCAACCAAGGGACATTATGGTGAGAAATACTCATAAAAATAAATTTATGCTATCTAATTAAATTTTTGTAGCTTTCAGCTATGAATTACATACATATTTAGTTATTTTCTATTACTATTAAATACATGCATCTACAACATTCTAAATTATACATGAAATGCAAATAAGCAACTCAACATGGAAACATATATTCTTTCTCAAACACATAGTTCATGCACAACAAATTAAAACTCATAATACAATAGAAACAAGATTAAACACATATATTTTAATAGTAGTTCTACAACCAGTTTCTTGGGACGGATGTTCCACCCAACCATATACTTGTTGTTCCAAATCTCAACAACAGATCACTATTAAGAACCAAATATCAATATAGCATAGAAAAACCTCAGAAAACTACTCAACTCCTTGAAAAATGGATAATTTCAGATAATAAGCCTCTTCGAGGGGGCAACCTCCTTTTACCCCACTTAAATGTTCAAGTACAAGATGATTCAAAATGAAAATGTCTCCTTGGTATAAATAGGAGACTAGGAGGTATAATTACAACTAATGGCCTAAAGCCGACATAAATAAA
>JASDQU011401032.1:0-28960 GCA_032191745.1 Picea mariana
GTGTGGAAGGGAGGTGCTAGGGAGGACTTTTTTCCTAAGAGGTTCAAGTGGGTGCTTGAACATAGGGAGTTGTAGCTTCCATTTGGTTGCAGCGAGAGATACCAGGGTGGTAGGGTGGTGCAAGGGAGAACTATTGTTCTCTGTTATACAAGTTGGTGCCCGTGTGACTGGAAGTTGGTTCTTCCATCCAGTTGGTGATGGAACACTTAGGGAGTTGGGGCTTCCTTCTAGTGGGTGCTAGAGAAACTAGGGAGTTGGTGCTTCCTTCTAGTAGGTGCTAGAGAAAACAAAGAGTTGGTGCTCTCAGCAAGTTGCAGCTTGCAAAACAGAGGTTGTAGCCTCATTATGAGTTGGTGCTCATGAGTATGATAATGTACAGAATGTAAATATTACTTATCATATAAAGAAGAAGAGGTTTTTACCCTTTATGGGTTTCCTCAAGAAATACCTGTCTCTGTATATTCCATATATGTGAATGATGTTGACTGTTCTATTGCTTACTTCCCTACATTATTGTGATTGTCATTCAGTGCTCTGCAAAGAGTTTAAAATAAGCATAATTGTTTAATCTCGGTAACAACTGATTCACCCCCCCCTCTCAATTGTCCAACAAGCCAACCTTGACTCTTCCGACTTCTGAAATCCTTGTTGGAACAGGGGAAAACCTAGGGTTCAATGCTCAAGAGCGCACCAAAAAAACCCTAACTACCGACCCTTTTGGCAACACCTGCAAAGCAGATGAAGTCTCACCCGAGGTAGAGGTAGGGGTGGTTGTAGGACTCAGATGTCTGCAACCTTAGCTAGGACACGGATCTATGATGATGATACCTTATCAAAGCACTTAGAAACTACAACTCATCAGTATCAAGCCAGTATCTACTTTGCATATGAAACCCCACTTACAAAGCATCACAGTAGTTAATCAGATCTAATATATTCAAGCACTAAGCACATCCACAAAGGTCAGGTCTAGAATTCATTCACATTATTCAGCACTAAGCTACCATATTAAATTCATTCATCATCTAACAATGCACTAAGCATTTAATCATATAGACAAGAGAATAACCATAAAGCACAAAGAATTCACAACACAGGATATACATGGTTCACCCCCACCCTGGGGCTACGTCCACCAACTCTTCTCTTCTTTATTATCTTCGGTCAAGCTTCTTACAGGCACAAAGCCACAAAATCCTACTCCTCATAGGAAAGGATATATGCACGCACTTCGCCAGATCCTCCTTACCCGAGCTAGGTTATAGCACAAAGCCTTCCACAGTCTTTACAATCACTTGTATTCGGCCTTGCAAACCTTACACAACATGCATAAATCATTTACAATCCTTACTTGCACTTAGCACAACATCACATAGATGCACTACTACATGGATGCCCTACCTTACATCGCCTAGACCTCTATTTATATTTTACAAAATAGGCTTAAACATGGGCAAGGCCCATGGGCCAACATCCCATACCCATTACATAATCCCAAATCCCAAAAAGGACCCAAAAGGGGGTTGAGATCTCGCGACCTCCACTTCCTCTTGTGCTGTGCCTTCAACAACCTGTTGAAGTCCCAAAATTATGTCAAATATGACCAAGAATCCTCAGAAATTGATCAAGGGCCAATAGGCCCCCAACACTCACCTGTGACTAGTCCGGAGTCATTTTGTTCTAGGTAACTCTGCCTCAAAAGCCTTGATCTTGGCTCAAGCTGCTTCAACTTGTTGCTGCACCAAAACCTCCTGCTCGGTGAACTCTTGGATAACTGCATCGCTGATAGGTCCCTCTAATTGTTGTTCGACTACAATGACTACCTGTTCCATATCTGCTCCTCGACCTTCAATTTTCTCGAAAAATAGGCAAGCTACATCTTGGACCGACTGGAGCCTCTGAGTTACTTCCATAACTATGCTCTGTATGGAATGATCCTATTGTTGATTTGTGCATTGTTCCTAGTATCTTTTCATCCTTTCAACTGGTGACAGGAGCTTCAACTATGCTTGTAATGTTTCTTCTTGCTGCTTCACCTCATGGCACTGGGACTCCAGTTTCTTCAGTTTAGGGTCCTCAGACAGGCATTCATAATTCTGTGCACTTCAAATAATTATATTCTTTCATTCGATGGATAATGATCTGATACTATCAACTGTGCTCCGAGCAGTTTCTTCTTTCTGGTCTCGCACTTCTTGCGGAGTGCTTGGCACTGTTTGTAGCTCTAATTCTACAAATTTCTGTTGAAGCTTCTAAATAGCTTCAGCAAGCTTTGCCACTTGGTTTTCCATTTTCCACGGATTCTTCCACCTTTTTCTCTAATCCAGTTGTAGAGCGAAGTGCTCGTGTTACTACTTCTTCAATTCAAATCTGCTTCACAAGAAGTTGTTCTTTTTCCTTCTGGAGTTTTGCTCTATCTATTGCAAAATTTGTTTGAAGGTTGTCTTTCTCTTGCTGCGCAATTTTGCATTTCTCTATAACATCCTCTTTTGCTTGCTTTAAGGCCACTATGGCCTGTTCCTTTTCTTCCTGCACCCTTCAAATGTGAGCTTATATTACCATAACTACTCTGTGGAGTTGGGCAGGCTCATCTCCTAACTTTGGTTTTCTCGATGGCAGGGACGTAGTGGAGCCTGTGCAACTGGACTAAAGGGTCTGCTGTACCCCTCAGAGTTTGACCTCAATTTTGTTGTACCTTTCCTCCTACTTGGCTTCTTGTTTCTCCATGATTTCTAGCAAAGTGTCGTTTAGAGCTACGATGATGAAGTCAAAATCATCATTAGTGAGCACCGTCTGCATCTTGGTGAAGGTGGGTATGGATTTCTTCCAGGAAGAGGGTTTATGGGGAGAAACCTTCCTCCTCTTCAAGGGATCAACCTCTTCTATAGGTGGTGTTACTTCACCTTTATTCTATTTCATTTCTTTTCCATCTTCTACTTCGTCATCACCCTCTCGGTCAGGTGATGTTGAAGCAGTGTTTTCTAAGGCACTGCTTAAGTCTTGGACCTCCTTAGTCTTCTTTATTTTTCTAGTTCCATGTGTGTTATGTTCTTTGTGAGTGGTCTCGGGGTCATCCAATTCAAGGTTGGACATCTTTGCAGGGTCAGCGGGAATAAGGTGGTCCACGAACCAGTCCTTAGTGATCTCCTCAATGTCGTCTTCCGTGATCATATAATATGACTAGAGATGCTCCTTGTGTTCATCTGCTCGCGCTGTAATGTAGATGAAGTGTCAATCTGCGCTAAAATTCATGAGGGGTCAGAACCTCTATAGGGTTTTCAGAGTCATGTGAGTTTCGACTTCTATGGCTCTCTTTAGCTGAAGGTAGTAGGTATTAAAAACAACATTCGACTGCCACTGTTTGTTCATATCACTTAAATACCAAAGCATGGTGAAATGCGCGGTAAGCGGTTCAAATGGCTCAATGTCCAGGAAGGTCACACCTTTCGGCATCTCCCAGGAAACAAAGGTGATAAAGATCAGGAGCCAGCTGAAGTGGAACTCGTATCCTTAATCCTGTGGTTCACGGCAGTCTAGCTCAAGTTGTTTCACTAGGTACTTCACCCAGTTCATCTGTACACCTTCTACACACTTCCCCACGAGGTCAACGAAAAAGCGCGTGACCTATGTGGGTCTATTCTTCCTTATTAGTTTTTCAACTATTAACTGACAGGCGAGGTGCATTGTGCCATTCTGGATGGAGGCTACCTTGTAGCCTTGCGTTCCCTTTTCAACATTGCCATACATATCCTTGATCTTCTGGGCTAGTGCATGATCTATGGCTTTTCTTGGATAAACTTCTTGTGGATCAGGTCCTTTCATACTCAATCATGTGATCCGATGGATTAGTGTTGGATCAAATGTAATACGACGATCTAGCCATAAGTATCCTCCATGGTAACATGAAAGCAATAGCTTGACACAAGCATTGACTTCCTGGTTCCTACCAAAGTGTGGGATTTTCATGACATTTAACAAAGTGGACTATGCAAGGTTCATCGTCCATGACTGAGGGATTATCTTTGAGTTCTTCCCCTTCGTCCTAGTCAGGTATTTGTACGGGGTGAGCATATTATAGCTCTTTTGATCTCCAAGGTTGAAGTCTTTGAAATTCAACGCTACGATCTTGTCCTGCTGTGTTTGAACTACCTGTATCCCCTTTGGGAGGTATGAAGTAACCATGGTGTACTCGAATTCTCTTGGCACACTATCTCGACTCACTACCCCGACTAGAGGTGGGATGTAATCAGGCAATATGCTCGGGATCCGATTCACATTTTCTAGGTCATCTCTGTTTTTGGCTCTCTTCTCTGTCACAACTTGGGATGGTCCTGCTCCATGAGAAGTCGGCGGAGAGGCTTACACTCCTCTCGTCGATGATGCTTTTACACCCACAGACATCACTCTTTTAGACATGATTCTCTCAATCCTGAGATTGATGAGTACTTCCTTCGCATAATTTTGAGCGCACTAAGTTCTTAGGACATATGCTCGAGGTGGAATATCTCGGGTTCAAAGAGTGACTACTCAATGTAACGAGATGGATGACGATAGTGCGATGATCACTATGAAAAATCAACTAATCTGTGAGCTCAGATAATCACGGTTGGAAAAAAATTTCTTAGTGCATGGTGTGACGGGATAAATAGATAACTTGGCAATAGATCTCTTGCAACGGGTGAGAAGCCTTCATTAAATCAGTTATTTCCAATACGGTGTGTTCCTAATGGTATGATAGCGAGATTTCTGAACATAAATGTCTTTCTACCCATTCGGGGCATCAGTCTAACGGTTATACTTTTGCCAATAGCTATATTTCTTTTCCACGACGAAGTGACATATGACATTGTTATGATATCCCGACGAAGTTCTAATGTTGCAAATTTTCCTTCTATGAAATTCCTTCTGGAACCTTTTGTAACTTTTCAATCTTAGCTTTCTTCTTATTGAGCTTCCTAGCCTTTCTTCCAGTGAAGTTTGTCTCAGTATTCCTCTTTCCGTTCTGATTTTTATCTTCTTTTGGCATAGTCACTTCACATTGGTGAGATTCTTTCCTAGAGGTTATAGGTAATACTTCATCGGTAGCTGGAATAGGTGCGTCAGTCTTCTGTGGTTCTTCTAGTGTTCTTCCAACTTTGACATCCAAATATTTGGCTTGAAATAGCTTCGCTTGGTTCTCCTATTGTTCAATTAAGTGTGTGATCCTCCTAGTCATGAAATCTTTTAACTCTTGCTTCTTCTATTCTAGGGCTTCCTCTTCTTCTTTCTTTCAGATATGGTCTTTCTCAATTCAGGTCTTGCTTAACAAAGCTGGAAATGGGGCGTTGTTCTCAATAAATTTTATAACTTCAAATTCTTCCTCTGTCACAGTTCCATGAGCACTCATAGATATCTGGGTAATTATTCCACATAGGGTGATCATCTTTCCTTTAAATAATCCTATTCCTCCCAATGAAGGGATCATAGCAGGCTTTCCTAGGGTTTCCCAAGTTCTTCCTGTCATAATATTCACCTATGTTTCCTCATCCAAAACACAGTCAATGTCAAAGTCTCCTATTCTTACTTCAGTGCACTCTTTTTCCTTGAAGATCTCTAATAAGTTGATATGTCGGTGATCATTCAAGGTTTCTTTTATTTGTAGCAATACAATCTTTCATTCTTTCTGGGTTTCTGCCATAATCTCATTTTCTTGGCCTTTCTTAGGGTCTACTTCTTCCATATTCATATTTTCAAGCTTATCAATAATTCTAGGGCAATCCAAAACTTCATGGTCCATAGCTTTGCAACAAAGACAACTAGGTATTCTACCAGGACAATCCTTAGCAAGATGTCCTGGTTTTCTACAACTGCAACAAAGGGTTAGTCCTCTCTTTCTTTTAAATGATCCCTAGCCTTTCCTGTACTGCGTGATAGGATCATAGTAGCTAACCTGCAAAAAATTCTTTCTAGGGTCCTACATCCATTTGTTAGTCCAAACATTCTCTCTATGCATAGGTATAACATATCTTTCACTATTCTTATCAGATCTACTCATATCAAACCTTTTCTCATCTAGTGGTGCCCTACTTTTCAAGCTAGGACAAAATTTATCAAACATAACTAGATCCATGCTTTAAAAACAAAAAATTCCACTTATCTTACTTTAGTAGAGCACAAAGATTTCAGATATAAAACTTTTCACTATTCCTATCTCTATCAGAGAACAAAGCTTACATATCTTACCTCTTTTCTTCAAATCTGACCCTTCTTCTCTTAGAACAAAGCTTCACAAATCAAGTAGAGTACTATGCACTAGGGCAACAGATCTACGCACAGAGCTTCTTTTCACAAAGATTCTTCCTCCTCAGTTCTCAACAATCATAGTTTCAGGTCCTGACAACAAACTCATTTGTTGGCATAGGGGCAGACCCAGGGTTCAACTCTCAAGATTGTACAAAAAAAACCCTAACTACTGGCCCTTTCGGTAACACCTGCGAAGTAGATGAAGTCTCACCCGAGGTAGAGGTAGGGGTGGTTGCAGGACTCAGATGTCTACAACCTTAGTTGGGACATGGATATGTGATTGTGATACCTTATCAAAGCACTTAGCAACTGCAACTCATCAGTATCAAGCCAATATCTACTTCATAGATGAAACCCCACTTATAGAGCATCACAGTAGTTAATCAGATATAATATATTCAAGCACTAAGAACATCCACAAAGGTCAGGTCTAACATTCATTCACATTATTCATCACTAATCTACCATATTAGATTCATTCATCATCTAACATCGCAGTAAGAATTTAATCATATAGACAAGAGAATAACCATAAAGCACAAAGCATTCACAACATAGGATATACGTGGTTCACCCCCACCCTGGGGCTACATCCACCAACTCTTCTCTTCTTTATTATCTTCAGTCAAGCTTCTTACAGGCACAGAGCCACAAAATCCTAATCCTCATAGGAAAAGACATCTGCATGCACTTTTCCAAATCCTCCTTCCCTGAGCTAGGTTATAGCACAAAGACTTCCACAGTCTTTACAGTCACTTGCATTCAGCCTTGCCAACCTTGTGTTATCACTCCAAGAAACTCTCCTAGGCTATAAGTCGGAGATGCCAGGTAACTAACTCTTTTTGGGAAATATTTTCTTAATAATTGATGTGGTTTTTTGAATCAAGATGAATATCTAGGGACTGGACTGTGTGTTTAAGACTGTTTAGAAATATCAAATATCACAAGGCCTTCTAGGAATGAAATCAGACAAGGTTTGATTAAATAGAAGAGAATATAGCTATTGAACTAGATTATACTCATATAAAACAAGCACAATGGGTTTAAGAGCTAACTTAAACAAGAGGAAATAACTTATGATTCTTAACTTAATCAATCAGTTAGTGAGATGAAAGTCACATATAGATTGAATAAGCGCCAATAAGGAAATCATTCACTCATAAGATATTAGAGAACAAAAAAGAAAAAGTCTGACAACACATATGAAGGAAGCTTGCAATGTTCCATATATTAAGAATAAGTCTCTCTTACAGTAGCAGCATGTAGAACCCAAAATCGAACCCTTGGTTCATCTTCTATTCTAAGCTTTATAGCTTTACAAAAGTAGTTCWGAGATCCTGAAAACAAGGATCAAATATAYTAAAGATAGTAACTCAAAATTCAGTTGCTAAAGATGTGGGATGATCCCCAAAAATGAGGTCAATCCCAGATTTCCTGATCTTTCTCTCTTGTTGACTGTTGGTGAAGTGCAGGATAGCCTCCCAAGGCTAAATGATGATTCTCCAGATAACCTAAATTCGAATCTACTGAGGTGGCAAAGTGCCCTGATTTTTTGTCTTGATTAAAGATATCAAACACCTTTGAAACACTTCCTTTTTCCACAATCTGTCAAAACTAACTGTTGGATTTGCTTTGATAATTCATCAGATGTTCATTCGAAAAGATTGCAAACCTTTTCAACTCGAAAAAACTTGCTCTGTGTAAAAACTTGATTTTTCTGAACATGACAGGCTTTCGGTGGCTACTTGGAAAGCTTCTGGGTGAATTAACTACCGAAAGCACAACTTTCAGTGGTTAATGAACAGTCGTCCTGTTCGCCTAAACCACCAAAACTGCATCTTTGAGAAAATTTCAAAACTTTGCAAAAATACTCACCTTGGATCCCTTTCTTGATACTTAGGTCTCTTAGATGAGGCAGACCTTATTCTTGTAGACCTACGAACCTCTGCTGGCCGTATGGGGTGTTCTGGTGTGTCCATCATAGTTGTGGCTAAACTAGACAAAGTTTCTAAACCGGTCTGCTCCTCTTATGGTGACTGAAACTGCTTTAACTTCAGCCTCAGGATCCTGAGCTGTCTATACAGATTCATATTTTCTCTGATCAATACCCTGTTTCTATCTTTAATTCTATCATGCTTCTCCTTTAGGGTTTGATTCATTTTGAACGGTTCTACATTTCTGTCAGTGAGATCTGTGTTGGCTTTTTTGATCACCCTCTCTAGAACTTCCATCTCATAAATCTGTTGTAGGAGCTTGTTGATTTTCTGTGTTCTAGCTTTCTTAGGCCTGCTTGAGGAGGCTTCTACTTCTGGTTGCCTATGGGTCTCTGGAGGACTTGATGAAGGTATATTTGAATGAAAATCTACATCTTGTTTGATCTGCAAGTTATCCTGTGTCTCTGCCACCCCCTGTTCTGATTCAGAATCACTATAAGGTAGATTGAGAAGGTTTTTTTCTGTGGCAGGGTTTTTAGATTGTTTATCTTCAAACTATAATTTCCTCTTGATTCCTTCCTTCTTGCTAGGGGATGCTTTTATAGGATCTCTTGGTATTGAGATTCCTTTCTTTTTGTTGTGACTACTCTTGGGAGTAGGAGATTTTTGCCTCTAGCTTTCTTAGTTTCTTCCTTTGGTGGTCTTTTTGTCTGAAATTCATTCCAAAACAAAAAGAAACCCCACTCAATTTGTCTCCTCTGCAGAGCTTCTCTCACAAGAAGAGTAATTAGCCCTTGATGTGATAATCTGCTACTAACCTTAGCAGGCTGGGCTTTCACTTGTCTTGCCATCTTTGTTAGGGTTTTGTGAAAGAAGTAAGGTAGGTTTAGAGGCTCTATGCCTATGAAATGATTCAGAAGTTTGAAATGATAAAACATTACCCTATTGTAGCACCCCTCAAAAGTAATGTACACCAAAATTGCCTTCAACAAGGACTGCCACTTTGGTTCCAGATAGGACATGGGAATATCCTTCTTCCAGGTCAAATCTTTATGCACTGGTAACAAATATGACCTGAATTCGACATTTGATGGTGAGGTGGTCTTGAACCAACATTCTCTCGACCTGGGTAAACCTGTGTATTCGGCAATGGATGCTTCATCAATGATAATTTCCTCCTTGCCAATTTTAGTTGTCCTTCCATCATGGGAACTAGCAAACGATTCGGCCACCTATTGGTGAAATCTGGTTAATTTCTCACATTATGCAAAAACTCCAGTCTGTTTGAAAAATTCAGCCACTTCTGGGTGAGCTTCTAAAAACCAAACTCCATCTACCTCAGATCTCAAAGTCGGCCCTGCTTTTGACATGGGACAATTCTCAGTGTTCCTGTGATTATGGGAAGCTATATGTTCAGGAGACAATGACTCTGGAAATTAGGCAAACAATGAATATAATTCATAAAAATCCGGTGGAACAGGGTAACACAAACCGAGTTCAGAAAACTAACCCAGTTTCGGGTGACCGTTTGACTGAGACATGCCGAAACTTCAGATTTTCGAAGGCATTTCTATTTCTGAAATTGAAAGAGAATAGATTCTGAGCTTACCTGATAACCCGACCAGGCTTACTTGACTCGAGAGTGCTTGCTGGACTTAGTGACACTTTGAAAATCACCAGAGAACGCGGGATTGAGATTCTTGAAAATACGATTTACTGATGAAATCGCGAGCTTATGGTTATCTTCAGCAATCTCCAGGATTCATAATGACTCATCGAGGTTTCAAATGAGGGAATAACCTGATAATGATTGTTAAAGTACTTGCAACTGAAATGGAGGGTAGCTCCGTGCAATCATACCTGCCAATCACCACCCTATGAGGATTTGAAATGACCAATGCGGTTGATAAGACACAGGGGCTTCAAACTCTATATGGGATTGGATGCTCAATAGTCTCCAGCTCCATATTTTCTACCATATCTATAGAAACGAGATTTTCTGTGCTACCATTGTCCACGATGACCTTGCATACCCTGTATTTGGTCTTGCAAGCAGTCTGAAAAAGTCTATTCCTTTGGACTGGGTTCTCCACCTCCTTCTCTGGCGTTAAGAGAAATTTTCTCATCATTAGTGATCTTTCACCCTCAACATCTTCTGCCTCAACATTCTATCCTTGAGATTCAACAATGTGATTTTCACCACCTTCTTTCTTCTTATCCGGACACTCATAAAATTTATGTCTGATTTTTCCATAGGTAAAACATTTCACTTCAACACCTCTGCTTCTTCCTCTTCCTCTGGTTCAAGGAAAATTGTTTCTATCAGCATATTTCCCTCTCTGTGAGCTTCCTCCTCTCTCATTTTGAGGCTGAGTTTGAGGTTTCTTCCCCTCTTCTTTAGATTTTTGAGCTCTGTCTTGGGCAACTGCTTTGCCTCTAACTTGACTCCTGCCTCGGCCTCTTTGACCTTGTTTTCAGCTCAGCTTCTCTTCAGCTTTCAGAGCCATCTGATAAGCATCATCCACCGTCTGAATGGTCATCATGCTCATCTCATCTTGAATGTCATATCGCAGATCATTCATATACCTAGCAACTTTTTCATCATCTCTTTCCCAATGACCTTCTCTGATGTTTATCCTATAGAACTCTTGAGTGTAGTCTTTCACTGTCATCAATTTCTGTCTCAAGTTCTGCATCCTCCGAAACAAAGTAATTTGATAATCCTTGGGTATGAATTTGGCTTTCATCTTTGTGACTATTCTATCCCAACTTTTGATTTTCTACTTGCCTTTGCAGCATCTGTCAACCTGCAGTTCATCCCACCATAATGCTGCATGTCCTTTAAGTCTTGTGACAGCATGTTTAACCTTCTTGTCTTCCTCAACATCCTCATAATCAAAATATTTATCCAGAGCTCTAATCCAGTCTATAAGCTCTTCAACATCCAGGTTTCCCTCATACATGGGAATCTCCATTTTTTCCCTGGCACCTATCCTTGCAACAACCCTGAATAGGCGTTCTTCCGTAGCATCTTCGACTGCAACTTCTTCGTTTCCGGCTTCATTTTCACTTTCAGATTCGTTGATATCCCCAACTTCAACTGTGCGCCTCTATGCTATCTCCATGGCATCAAGACTAACACATAATTCATCCATCTCTCCTTCCCTTGCCAGGTCAGGTAATTTCCTGTCTCTTCTTCTTTGCATTTCCCTTTCCTCTGGTGGATTAGGTATTTTCCTGTCTCTTCTTCTCAGTGGCATGGCTGTAAAATTCCTCTTTTCCTTGGTACATAAAGCAAATACATATTTCTATGCTCTGATACCAAACTGACGCAGACCCCTGAACCCTCAGGCTGGAGTCCGCACAAGATCTTTCAACTTCACCCCCTTTGAGTCTGTATAGCTCTTCAATTTCCTCTTCGAGAAATTTCTCACTCACCCACTCTGAGTGTAATTCACAGGCCCTTCTTAGTTATGCCAGCGTGATCATTCATTGGCATGAACTCGACGATCAACACCCGACTGACATTGGGACTTTTCTCTTTTCCTTTTTGGAATAACGGATTTCACAATTTCGCAAATCCTGATGTCGAGTGCCTTACCTCTTCAACACTCGGAACCCAAAATACCAAACACGTGACATTTCTTGTCACTTATTTTGGCTTTTTTCTCATCACGATTTTGGGAGTTGCGATGATGTGAAACTCTACCTCTCGACTCTCGGAGTCCCGAAACCCGAATGACTGAAATTGCGAAAATTCCACCCTAAGTCTTGCCACACTTCACAATTTTGGGATTCTCCCCTTTACTATATTCCATCCCTTGTCATCAGGATTCCTGGTATGCTGAATCCCGAAATACCGAAACATTAATGTTCCGCTTCCAAGGAGATCAATAGCTATGGTTCTCCCCTTGATCCAACGGTTATCACGATTTCATGTACCGGGAGTTCATAAGGCTTATTTTTGAACTCTTTGTCTCCTATACCTTCCGGAACCCGAATCTACAAAATGCCGAAATGGTCTCCTTTCTCGGGACTTTGTGAACCATGTAGCGAAGTTTCTTGACTTTCCAACTGTCCTCTCGGCTATACTATACTTCTGACGTGGACTTCTGTCACCTGTCACTTTTTCTGGTTTTCGAAACTTGAACTACTTTTCAACAACCCCCTTTATTTTGGACTTCTGGGCACCGGTAGTTCGAAAATCGCAACCCTAACCTTATGTCACCATGATGCCCGAATTCCCGAACCCTGATTTGCCAAAATACCAAAACACACTTCCTCAATTTCCTTCACGGTTCATGATTTTGGTGCTTCTGATGTAGAGTGTTCTACCCCTTGTCAACGGAAATGCCGAAAACCCGATTCCTGAAATGTTGACAAATATCCTGCCGCAACTTATGATTTCAGACTTTTCTCCCCACTGTGTCCCAATCACTCGCCTTCAGGACTTCCAAAACCCCGAATTCCAAAGTTTTGAAATTCCGATCTCGTTGCTCTTCGCTTCACACACAAAAACTCCTTTCGCATTTCGAGAACTTGATTACCCAAGGGTTTCATCCACACTTCGGACTTATGACCCCCAAAATACCGAAATGATCTCATCGATTCAAATGATTGAAATCCACAGTCCACGTTAGATCCTGCCACTCGAAGGATGGATCTATCCAATGATTAAATCCTCTGCGATTCCCCTAGATCCTATGGTCCTCGCTATTTCGGGAGTTCTCCTCAGGGAATTATGACTGTTCAATTTCTCCTCAAAGAACCTTCGCTCAAATCAAACCTGCAATCCTTCTCTAGGATTTAACGTCTGCACAAATGCTTCTGCTTCCTGCCTTTCTCTTGAATGATTCAAAGGCCCTAACCCTTCTAATCTTCCTTCGCAAACTTAGATCTCCTAAAAGACTTCTGCATGCACTCCTTGCAACACATCTTCAAAAATTCCTGAATATTTGAATCTCTTGACTCTGTGTAACTCTGCAACAACAGTCCTTCAATCTCTCAACCTTAGTTGATAAGCTCTAACGTCTCAACCAGCCTACGCACACCTTGCACGGCTTCTATGCTTGTCTTGCACTTAATTTGAAATGAGAACAACGGTATCCCTCCAGAGCTTTCAAAGATGAAATCTGAATTCTGTCAACACACTCCTTGCGGACACTTCACTGCACTCCTTGCAGGAACTCTTAATCAAGAAGAGAAACAATTTAAACTCATTCTCTTACTCTCTCATATTTCAAACACTTAACATAAAATCATACATTCACACACAACATAATAACAAATGCATGACAGAGAGAATAAAACAACCATAATCATAGTATTCAACATGTATACATAGAAAGCATTATAACACCATGAGTCTGAATCAAAGCTTCATATATTAATTCAAAACTTCTGTACATGGGTTCTTCTCTACAACTCTCTACTTCTTCTCTATGCTAATGTTCTTTTTTTTTTTCTTCCATCTCTGATTGATACAATGATACAAAGATGAGGGTGTCTATAGTCATTTTCCCTCCAGATCCTAAAATTGTCTAATCTAAAATTTAAAAGTACCTACTTTTATTAACTGGGCATAAATACCTCTACATCCTACAGATGAGAGCGGATCGCTCAAGATCTGTTTACAACATGTAGTACTCCTTTCTTTAACCATTACATTAATGCTTCAAAAACAATTTCAAAAATGTGCACTGGTGGTTTTCCAGGTAGCTTCCGCCTTCATGCTTGTCTAGCTGCTGACGATGCTCCTACATCAATTCATAGGACTTCAGTTCTAAAATAGGGAAAGGTGTTTCTCGACCTATACAAGAACTGAAATCTTAGTCCTAAATTCTTTTGAAAACCCACATCTCATGGATCTTTGGCTACTAAAGTTAGGAAAACAAAAATCATTCGATTTCCAGGGTTCACAGAAAAACAATAACCATTTATAATTATTGATCAAATAATGTAAAGTTTTAATCATAACCACATACATTAAACCATCATTTCAATTCTAATAACTGGCTATATGAATTAGTTATCTATTACATTCAATCACCAACCAACTGACTATGGGTGTTCACCTTTCCACCCAATCGTAGGATTAGAGGCATTCACTCTTAGCACTCTGGCCACCCCCATTCCAAACCATGATATCACTAGGGGAAACTATTGAAATTCCTTAGAGACTCTCTCTCTATCACAACCTATGTGAGGTTTAGATGCTTCCTTGACATCAATTTCACGACCCTCATCTCTTAGGTGTCCTCTCTCTTTGTTCTCTCCTGTGACCGAAACAATTTAATGTCTTAGTTATTATCTGAACTGGAGCTTCCATCGTGCTCTCCTATTTCTCTCTACATATCCCTGGTTGCACGCCCCCACCTGGTGTGTATCCTTCTTGTCTACCTTCATGTGTATTCTTGCATGCCCTCTCCTTTTTCCTGAGGAAGGTTTGGGACTTGTCCTGTTCCTTATGTCAGAAGAAACTCGGGTTAGACTGGGCCTATAGGACTCTATGCTACTTTAGGATGATAGTCTTCTGTCTCCTCAGCCAGAACCTCTATGCTTCCATTCATGGGGGTGGTTGATTGTTCAACCACCAATCCTTCTTTCATTAACTAATTTTTCCTTGGAATATGGATGAGGATTATTATTTTAACAAAGATAAATTGGGTCATTTTGACATAATGAACCCCTTTTACAATTTCCTCACTCTTTCCTCTAGTGATATCATGGCCAATACTTCAAGGCTTCATCCCCATAGTCATTTATTGGAAATATAAACAATAATACATTTACATTGTTCCCATGCCATAGCATGGTAATCATAATTAATGATTAATTACAAGTTGGGGCAAACAGGGGTATTACAATCCCCTCCCCCTTAAAAGGAACATCATCCTCGATGTTCTTTCTCAGTAACAATTTTCATGCCATTTTCATTCAGCTACTTCATAAATATTGATCCTCTTTCTTGGTCAGGTCCTTTTCATACTCTTGGCCTTCTTCACATGCCTTCAATAATCTTGGACAACAAGCATATTAATCACAATTTCATGCGAAAACATCTTACTGTTGTGAAAAATTCAAGAGGAAATATTTTATAATATAGCACAATACTTATTTTTGTATTTTGTGGATTTGCATACACATGGTTTTCTTGTTATCTTGGCTCACATTTTTTCTTGGACATACCCATTGTGTGCATGATCTCAATCAATAGTGTATGAGAATTATCAAAGTCCCTTCTTCCTTGTGGTCACTCACCCTCCAAGACCAGGCTCAGGCATCCCCTTCTCTACTATACAGTCCCTCGGGTGATACATATTTCCTTGCCAAGGATTTCTCGCAAAATAAGAGTTATAAAAAATTCATTGAGCCTTATAGTCGAGGTGTCCCTTAGACTTGCTCTGTCGAGGAGTCCCTTCGGCTACTATTGCCACAACGCAACATATTCTAGGGAGATCATGGTTTACCATAGGTTTTTCTGGTCTCGACAGTATCCTTTTTCATGCTTTCGATCTTGACATCCTTCACCTGTCCTCTCGAGACATATATTTGTCGTCTTAATTATATCACATGTATAAATAAATTATGAGATATTATCATCAATTTCAAATTTAGGATTTTCTTGCAAATCTGTCACCCACAAATTTCCAAATTCCACATTTATTTTCAAATATGTTTCTCATAGGAACCATATTCACAAGTATGGGACTTTCCTCGCCATAGTAGCTTAGCTCAACAACAAATTGGTCTTCCTTATGGGCTTACAACACTACCATATCCAAGACCCTTTTCTTCCTACAATTTCAACATTCCTCAGCCAAACAAATTGTTAGTTTCCTGCACTTTATATTTTCAAAACTATGCATACTAATAGTCCAAGTCATTTTTATCTATTCAATGGTAAAATTGAAAAGGATGTATTATTATTTACGTATGCATCCTTTCAACACACTAAATTTTCCCAATGAAATTTTAATTGTGTAATGACTTTAATCCATGTGACATTATTCATAGCTATATTCATACCCATTTATCCATATGGATTTATGTGGCCTCCCACCTATTCCAACTGGATCAATTTTTTCCTAGTTTTCGTGTCCCTGACTTTCGGGGTCGTTTTGAGGCCCTGAAAAATATTTTTAGGGATCACCATAGTCAAATTGTGGATGGAGTTATATATTTATGGAAACATGTTTATTCCTCGGATATACCTTTCCAACGAGCTATCATGCACCTAAAACGGAGATTGTATGCAAAAGTTACGACCTCGAGAAGTTGGTGTACTAACTTACCCAAACAAGGCCAACATGAATTTTGGCACTTCATCTCCTAGGGTTAGGTTTTTTGATGTCTAGGGTTTTTGACATTTCTGTTTATTGTAAAAATGCCTTCAGAGCCTCATTGTAATCATCTTCTTGTAAATGAGTGCAACCATCACATCTCTTCTCAGAGATAAGTCGCCACCATTCTAGCAAGCCTGTTTCCCGCTACATTTTACAGTTTCTACTTATTTCCTTATTGAATAGAAACCAATTTTACTATATATCTATTATTCTATGTTAATCATATTTTGATAATAATATGTATTCATTTTGTTATTCTCATAAAAATATGGATCAGTGGTATCATAGTGGTCTTCTCCTTGTTGTTCTCAATGCATGTCCCCAACGAGGTCAGGGTACAAATAATTGGGTCTCGAGTTGGTTTCTCTTGAGGAAAAAATCTCTCACATGCCCAAAAGACCTCTCATGGTGGGAGAAAATAAATACAAAGGGACATGAGATCTCTTCAAAATGTTTCTCAAGGAATCCCTCATGCAACAAAGAAACAATATGATGGATAGTTTTGCGCAAATCCTTCGGTTGCTACCAACAGGCGATGCATCTTCTTCAAATGGAGGTGTCGCCCCCTTCAAGGTACAAATCAAGTTTGATATTACTATATTTAAAGGTCAGATAGATGCAGATGTCATAGAAAAGAAGTTGAATTTGCTAGAAGGGTACTTCTCTATCCATAACTTCTCAAATAGAGAAAAGATCACTTTTGCGCTCCTCAAAGTCGTTCCCCATGTCAAGGATTGGTGGGAAATTTTCTGTGAGAAAAAGAAAATAGAGGAACCCTCATTATTTATAGTCATGTTTATCTGCAAGTCCTTCATGGATTCTATTAAGGAATAATACTACCCTATTGGAAGTTATGATGACCTGTACACAAAATGGACCACACTGCGGCAGGAAAGAGACCAAGCAGTGCTTGAGTTCACAAATATCTTCCATACCTTGCGCACCAAGTTGGGTATCAAGGATTCTGAGAGAAATCTGGTGCTCAAGTATCACGAAAGTCTACATAGATACATACAGGTCTAAATGGAGTTTTTTTACATCTCATCCTTGGGTGTAGCCTACCGATATGTTGTCAAAATCGAGAAGAAACTCAAACAAAAGACACAGAAATTTAGGCCTGGAAACCCCTCATGGTAAAATCCAGGAAAGGGGGGGCCCATAGATCAAGGGACAGAGTAAATATAGAAAACCTCAAGACAACCAATCTACGCAGCAAGCAAAGGACACCGGAAATACAAAGAAAGATAATGGGAAGTGGCGCAATTTCCATAAGATCCCCTAGAATAACAATGTTGATTGTTGCTCAAAGCAGTCGCTGGTGGTTGAGGTGAAATAATTTGAATCAGATGTAGGTTATGACTCTGAGTTAGAACTATAAAGGGGGAGACATATCATTGATGCAGAGCCCATTGCTACCGTTGCTACCACCAAGCTCCAGCTCGGTGAACCAGACGAGGTAGAGGAAGGCGAGCACCTTTTTCATTCACAGATGTAGGTGAAAGGTACCCCACTTCACTTCATCATTTATAGATGTATCCAAAATAACCTCATCTCAGCAGAGGTTTTCCAGCGACTCACCCTTCCAAAAACGCCACACCCGCAACCCTACACCATTAGATTTCTCTGACAAGGAATCGACATCCGCGTCAGCCAACAATGTATCTTTTCCTATGGCATGAAGCCCTTCAAAGATGAGGTATTGTCTGATGTTTCCCCTCTCGAAGTTTGTAATGTTATTGTTGGCCAACCATATTTATGGAAATGTCATGTTGTATATGAGTCTAGGCCTCACAATGTTATTATTACTTTTAACAAGAAATTGTACTGGATACCCGAGGCAATCCCACCTAGTGTTATTTCCTTGATCTCTTCCAAGCAATGCAGAAAGGTCATCTATCAGATGGGGAAGTTTGTCTTCTTCATGATTCTCTCTTAGAATGCATGAAATATCGTAGCCACATCCAAGGTCTTCGCGACTGACCTCTTCACACAACAGAAGAAAGTGGATAAGTTCATGGAAGAATACTTGGATATATTCTCCTCACCTACCGGGGTACCTCTGCACTGTCAAGTCAAGCACCCCATCGATATGACCCTCGACGCACCACTACCCAATGGTCCAGTCTACTTCCACTCTCTATTATAGAATGAAGAGATCAAGTGATAGATCCAAGAACTACTCCAAAATGGGCACATCCATCCCAGCTCATCGCCTTGCGGAAGCCCAATGGTGCTAGTACAGAAGAAAGATGGAACCTGGTGACTATGCATTGATTACCCAGCCTTGAATAAAATCATTGTCAGAAAATGGTACCCAATTCCCCGAATTGACGACCTCCTTGATTAGCTCACGGGGGCCAAATACTTCATCAATATTGATATGAAGTCTGGCTACCACCAGGTCCTGATAGAACATACAAATGTATGGAAGACCGCCTTCAATTCAACGGAAGGTATTTTTGAATGGTTGGTCATTCCCTTTGGTTTGACAAATTGTCCAACCACTTTCATGAGTATGATGGACAATATCTTATGACCATTCACCAATAC
Organism: Picea mariana; assembly: GCA_032191745.1. NCBI lineage: Eukaryota > Viridiplantae > Streptophyta > Pinopsida > Pinales > Pinaceae > Picea > Picea mariana. The sequence goes on from JASDQU011401032.1 coordinate 19,112, forward strand.
TTTTGTTGTGGTATATCTGGATGACATCCTCATTTACAACAAGACTCGAGCAGAACACTTGCAACATATTCAGCAGGTTATGCAAACCATGCAACAACACAAGCTATATGCCAACTGGTAAAATTGCTCCTTCGGCATGGACAGGGTCCATTACCTGGGCTACATTGTTGATCAACATGGTGTACATGTGGATCTAGCCAAGATCCAATTCATTTTTGACTGACCAGCCCCAACCACACTCACTGAGATTCATATCTTCTTCGGCCTTGCCAATTTCTACCACAAGTTCATGTGGGGATTCTCCCATATTACATGGGCCCTCAACTAAGTAACCAGGGGTGGTGGTAAGGAAAAATTTGTGTGGGGCCGATCCCAACAACAAGCGTTCGATGATTTGAAGAAACACTTATGATCAACCTGAGTACTTTAACTATCAGACCTGCAACAACCCTTTGAGATCAAGACATATGATTTAGAATATGTTGTGGGTGTCCTTCTCACTCAACATGGCCACCCCATGGCCTATCATAGTGAGACACTATTATATGTTGTCCGTAAGTACCCTAATTATGAAAAAGAAATTTACTCCACTGTGAAGGCCTGCCGCCAGTGGAGACAATACATTCTTTGGAAGGAGACAATCATCCACACTGATCATAATCCATTTTTGTTCATGCAGACACAAGGCAAATCATAGAATGATCTCCATCAAAAGTGGTCCATATACTTGCAGAAATTTCACCTCAACATCAATTATAAAATAGGAAGCAACAACCACGTTGTTGATTTCCTCAACAAACTGCCAGTCGTGACACTCACTATGGTGCTATACTCTTGCAGCCATGAGACCTTTGGATGGCCCCAAATCTATGAGATAGACCCATAATTCACCACCACCTACCAAATGTTGGGCGCAAACACAATTATCGAAAATTTCCATCTTCAGGACAAGATGTTGCGACGTCTGGGCCATATCGGTGTTCCAAAAAGAAAGGGAGTGAAGATGATCTGGGAATCCCACTAAATTCAGGTGGAAGGACACTTTGGCTTCAAAAAGACAGTGGAAATGTTGTAGAAACGTTTCTATTGGCCGAAACTTCCACATGAGATCAGCAAGTATATCAGGTCATGCACTACCTGTGCTATTTCCAAAACGATCACTAAGAAACATGGCTTGTACACCCCTCTGTCTACTCCTGATAGGCCATGGGAGTCCATACCAATGGACTACATGTTGGGCCTCGCGTCCACCAAGCGGGGAAATGATTTTTTTTCTGGTTGTTGATCACTTTTCTAAGATGGCGATTATGGTCGCCTGCAAGAAGAGAATCACAATAGAGGCCACAACCAAGCTCTTCTTTGAACGATTCTGTGTACATTTTGGAATCCCAAAAACCATTGTCTCATATCAAGACAGCCAATTTATCAACACATTCTTGTCGAGCCTCTTGTCACTTCTGAACACCAAGCTCACCAAGTCCACAACCTTCCACCTTGTTGATGGGAGAAATCGACCGTATGTCAACTGAGAGAGTGGAACCAGTCCGGGGTTGTCTAATAACCCAAGCCATTTGGAATGAACCACCCTGATGGGTTTAGTGGCTCCATTAGCCGATCTAAGGTCCTAAGAAAACAAAAGAAAACTAATCTAACTAAAACTAAATAAAACAAACTAAACTAAAACTAATTATTAAAACAAACTAAACTAAACTAACTATTCTATATATACAATCTACTAATTACTACTATACTAACTCTAACTAATTAACTATCTAACTACTAACTGCAATATAACTCATTCACAAAATATACAATATCCACAATTTACAGATTTAATTAAAACCTGAAAAACTCATTTGCATTCTGCCCTAAGACAGCAAGAGATATTTTTTGTTGATTTTATATTTTTATGGACAAGAAATAAAACATAAAACTAACTAAACTAAATCACTAATCTAAACTACAAATATATCTAATCAAACTAGTTGAATTATACTAAACAAATTAACGAAAATAAATCACAAACTAACCTGGAGAAACGCTCCAGATTTTCCCTGTGTATGATGACTATGCTAGCAGATTGGAGGGAGGAAACCCGCACCGAATAAATGATAGTTGCAGTGCTCTTTTAAGTTTGTTTACAGGAAAAACAAGACATAAAAATCAAAATAATCATATGATTTATAAATCTCCACAATTAGATAAATCCGTATGCAAAGACTTATACTAAATAATTCAATTGATGAAGAAGAGAAATCTGTCATTCATAAACTGAATCAAGTAATTGTTGTGTTTTTAAATACTGGAAGAAATCATATATGGATCAAATTAATTAAATCATATCACTTTGCAAAGGACTAAGATAGCTAAAGTAGTCATTAATCAAATGCAAATTGATAAACATAAACATGAAACAAAACATTGATATTATGAAAGCGAAAGCTGTAGCAGAACATCAACTTCTGTCTCAGTATGTATTAGATATCCATAATCCTGGTTCTCCCACAAGCGAGGATCCTCCTTATTACACAAAATAATAAGTATTTAAAGGTTTTCCATAGGGTAAAACCTCCCTGTGGAAGTTATAAAACTGTTTACATAAAATCTGGGAAGATATCCCAAAGTTAACTAAACTAGGAAACTAAAATAAAAGTAAAACATCCAAATATCCTCTAGACTGTCCATCAAATCATATGCAATTCGAATCCACCTGAAAAGGACCAAAAATGAACAAATTAGAAGGATCTTTTATTAATAAAAATGATAGAAAATTTAATTCTATAGACTAGCTACAGAATCATGCGATTCTGTAGCTAGTCTAAATAAGATACAGAATCAACATTGAAATTAATCGAAAATCTTTTAAAGAATTCCATTTAATTGACATCCAATAGCCATTTGAAAAATGAATCATTTAATTTAAGTATGTTATAACATTCGAAATCAAACAAGATCCAAATCAATTAAATGACTACAGAGATAGGCATACTCTGTTTTGTTTGTTACCTGAAAATCAGGTGACAAAATCATATGGAACAGTAATGCGATCGTTTCATAACAAATCGAATTCAACATAATCAAAACAAATGGCAAGCAACTGTTACGCCGCCTTGTCAACATGAAATATGGATTCGACAAGATCACTTTTAAATCATAATAACTGTTTTAATATAGCAAATGACTCATGCCACAAGTAGATTAACTTGACCTGGCGGGCAAATTGATTCAAACAAAGTCGTAACAGGATCGATTGATATCAACAGAATTCATAATTTGTTATTGAAAATTGGGCAAACAAGATTGATTGTCTTTGATCGAAATTGTTCCAATCGAATGAATTATAACCGGGTTTGACCAATTCGTTTTACATATTTAAAATCAAACAAAGCAACAATTACAATCGGGATCCAATTCCTAAAAATGATCGAACTAATAGAAATCCAATTCCTAAAAATGATCAAACTAATAGCTATTCAATCAAGTGAATCAATCAGTTGGGTTTAGCATAGTGTTGTTGGGAAATAATACCCTACGGACTAGCAAGCTAGGGCTAAACTTGCATGCAGATCATGACCCTAAATAAATCACTTTTAACCTATCACCCCAAAACTCAAACCCCTTTTTCACATGAAAACATGGAAAGAACCTACTAACCTTTTTACTGATGTTTGGTGTAGATCCTCCGTTGCGCTTTGTCTGTTTTCTTGCACTGCTCCTTCCAAAGACAATCCTGCAATAAAGACAAAACACTATGCATGCATGCTATTTTTCTACTTGAGGGTTAGAGATTAAGCATAAATCGAATAAATCATATATAAGTCATGCATTGGGACAGGAAAAGTATTCTTTTATTAATCTCAAGATGAATCAACTTACAATAATAATAGAGATCGGCCACCACTCCTTGATCCTGATCCTGGGCTCCTCCTCTTCTTTGTCCTCCAACTGCTTTTCTTGAATTCTTCTTAGGCTTGAGGAAAGGCTAAAGGGTTGAGACAAATGGATTCAGCAATTGGGCAGAGTTTCTTTGCTATAATTTTCCTCCTCCAAATAGTACCCCTACCCCTTCTTTTATAGGCTAGAAGGAGCTAGGGTTTTGGATGAACTCTCGATCATGCATGGTCGGGAGTTCTAGTTAACTGACCCATAGCTTTTTGTCCCGTCGGCAACTTTCCTATTTTTGTGCTTTGTTAGGTAAACGCAGGCTGTAGTAGGCTAGCCAGCATTCCAACGCGTGCAGTAGTAGGCCTGCCAGCATTCCAACGCATGTAATAGTGGTTTAGGGCGCGTGTCACTTGTTTTAAGAGGATTTTTAAGAGTTTATTCATCATGGCTTTGGCAAGGAAGGGATATGAGTTGGCCTGATGCCAGGTAAGCATGTGTGGTGAAATTTAGGTTTATAACAGATGCCCCCTAATGTGTGAGGTCATAAGAGCATCTGATGGCTGAAATACATTACCAATCTTTACCAATATGTACTGATATGCTGAATGAGTGAGCCCAGGAATCAGGAATCAGGAGGTGCCATCTGAAAAAAATATCAAATGTCTCACCGAGTCGGGCATACCCATGCTCAGGATAAAATAGAACCATGGCTACCAATCAAATACACTGTAGATCCATGTCAAACAACTATGAAGAGTAGCTGCGAACAATGCACAGCGGAGCTACATCTCGAAATCAGAAAGATAGACATATAAAGTATCCATCTCCCAGAAGCTGATTTGGCCTGATGGCTGTACTTCAGAGCTCGAGCAACAACTTCAAAATCTTCTAAAACTCAGGTAGGAGTGTAATATGAGTGTACGACTGCACTACCTAGAGGTCTTCGACGGCTCGTCGGTTATGGACTTGATAATATTGATGATCGGACTGAAGGCTTCAGTGATTTCGAACAAAGACTTGATTGGACGTTCAGGATGGCCGGGTATGCAGACAAGAGACATATTGCAGAGGGGCCGACTCAGGCTCAGTGACAAACTTCCCTTGGAAAATAGCATGACAAGTGATAAGACTCAGGCAACATATTTGTTAATCATAAGTCTACGAAGCAAGAGGCAACACAAACTCTTCATATGTTTGGAAGAGTAACCAAACAATGGAGGACACAACTCAATATAGCGAGCAAAGCTTCCTAAGGTCGTACTACATCCCAAAGTCTGATGAATCAAACGGACATATGTGCTTTATCCAAGGGCGACTCATGATGCTGCCAATAAAGAAAATACTTTTCCCATCCTCTTTTTGGGGTATATTTGATTTTTTTTGTTCTTTTTGATGATTTTGAAAAAAGAATAAAGGAATATTACGTTACAATGGAGGAACGAGTACAACAAACATACAAGCTCAAGGCACAAGGACAAGACTAATGTTCTAGGGAAATGATACTTGGGAAAAATCCTCCAGTGGCCAAAGGTGTTAAGACGCAAAGGCAAATTGTTACTAGGTTGATGGGTAAAGGATGCAAATGCGGTTGATAGAACACACAATGGTAACGTCCTTCGATGTGAGTTTAACGAGCCCAAAGAAGGTAATCTCAGTGAGTTTTCATATTTAGAGAGTCTGAAAAAGCATAAAAGGAAACTCCATTGGGGTACCTTTTTCGTCAATAGTCTAGTCGGTTTGAAAAAGGGATAAACTAGCACCGATTAGACGTCAATTCAAAACCATTTTAACGAGTGTGAAAAGGACAAGATCACTCGGCTATTTTTTCAATTTTAAGGAGTCTGAAAAAAGCTTAACTATGGACTCCATCAGGAATCTTCTTCTGGACCATTTTAACGAGTGTGAAAGAATAAGGTCACTCAACAATATTTTCAATTTTAGGGAGTCTGAAAAGAGCTAACTATGGACTCCGGGGGGGTTTCTTTTTCGTAAATTTAGTCCCTCTGGCTCGAAAAAGGAATAAAATCTTACCTGAGGATACTCTTCTTAAGAATTGGAGTTCAATAGAGTATTCCTTTGTTCGTACAGTTGACCATCCAGACCGAAAAAGGGGTAAACTACCGCCGGATAGACGTGNTCAAATTTCAGTTTAATGAGCGTGAAAGATCACAAGATCGCTCGGCAATCTTTTCATGTTTAGAGGGTCTGAAAAGGGCTTAAAAGGAGACCCGTTATGTTTTGGGAGTTCGGAGGGTAAGACAAAGAGTGAAAAAGACCCATGCGAATGAGGCTCAAACTTGTATTCAGGAAATACTTACACGGACTCCCGAGCCTACTGTGTTATTAGAAATGGCATGGACACCATAATGCAACCAGGAACTACCTAGGGAATCCATGTTTTGGCAAGCTCTACCACCAAGTTGCGACACTTCTAGAGAAGATATGAAGGTTCCGTGCAACAACCGGATGGGATCGATCCTATATCATAAGAACAAAAGGCAACGAGATGCAACAGTTGGGATGAAATCCTACCCTATATGCTCAAGTTGATTTTTGATTTTTTTTTTTATGGACCGTCAATATATTTTTTTATTTTTATTTTTATTTTTTGAAACTCAATAAAAAATGTCCCAATACCTGATCAAATCCCTCCCATATAACTCCTGGACCACTCAAAATGGTTTTTGGTATAAATAAATTGATAAAGGGGCCCAAAAAAGTGACAAAAAAAGGCCAAAAAGTCTATAAATAGAAGCTGGCAGCTCATTATCACCATTGCTGATTTGGAAATTGACTCTGGAGCCAAAATACCCTCTTTGCCAAAGATCGTGATTCCGGGAGCTACAGTGGACGAAATGGACTTCTGCTTGGACCAAGTAAGTACAAACTCCCTTGTCTTGTTATTCAATACTTCATTTGTTGTTATTATGTGATTTTGGGGGTGGGCGTCGACCTCAAAGAGGTCGGCCCTAGGCAAACGCGGGCTGTCCAGGGATCGCCCGCGGGTACCCACGCGTAGAGCCAAAGCTGCACACGAGTACCTGCGACTATCGCCTCGATAGCCCGCAGGTACCCCCCGCGTGATGCACAAATTAATTTCAACAAGTCTTGACCCCCCCCTTTTTGCTTGGTTGTGTTGGCAGGATGTATGTTCAGTGGAGGGAGAGGGATCACGAGGCCGCCAATGAGTTAGTGGCCGTAGATCCGAACGTTATGGCCGTGCTGACACAGTGTGGTTTAGTGAAATTCTTTTTGTGTCCGTTTATGCGCGTGCAACCACGGCTACTGAATGCCCTGGTTGACTATTGGCACCCTGATGCAGAGGCTTTCATGATAGAGGGGAAATCCTTGGTGCCCACCACTGAGGATATTTACTTTTTGACTGGCCTCTCGAGGAGAGGGGAACCAATCAACTTTTAGAATTTTCCTGCAGAGCCGAGAAAAGTCTCGGAGTTGATAGAAGAGTATTGCGAGGTTGGGACCGATCATAGGACTTCCTCGGTACCCGTTAGTAGGATCACCAGCCTCGCCCTGCAGACTATTTTATCGCTCATTGGGCGGATTACTGGCTCCACAGCCATGCATCAGGCTTCACGCACACAGATGAACTGTGCAATCTAGTGCATGAATGCACAAATTTTTGATTGGAGTACCACACTACTAGCAAGCATGACAGGTCAGTTGACAGCTTGCAGACAGCGGACACACAGGAACTTCGGGTTTGGGACCATCCTGTGTTCATTTTTCTTCGAGAGAGTTCCATGTTTTAGTCCTCAGTTGACAGTATGAGGACATCTGGCTACTTTCCCTGCAGTGTGAAGATGGGCAGCGTTGTTGCCGCGACAGGGTGGTGGAAGGACCATAGAGGCCTTCAATGACAACTTTTTTGCCTAGCTATCACGACAGATCCTAGCTATTGAGGATTACCCATATGCAGGGATTGATTTTTCCAGAGATCAAGTGATACCAGTGCCTCCTGGTGAGGAGCGAGGGGAGATGGGTAAGTCTCCACCTATATAGTTTTTTTTTGTTTGCATATGTAATTTTTATGTCTTTTTTGATATATATATCATGTTTTTGTATAACAGAGTTTTTTGATGGGTGAACATTGTATTGCGTGCAGATGTGGGACCCGTGTGACCTGCCGATTATGCACGGAACAAGCGCCTCCCATGGCTAGAGGCCACAGCTGCCGCCGTTGGGGGAGAAGCAGTGGCAGGGAACCTCCCAGCAGGAGAGGCCGAGAGGGTTCTTAGGCGGATTGAGCGGAACTTCACTGCGCTCACTCACACAGTTCCCATGGCAGAGATAGATTACTTTCCGCCCTCCTTGCAGACTCATATTGTGGGGGTACATCGGACATGGGTCCGATTGTTTAGGCGTTTGGGTCAGGCTGTATTTGAGTATAACAGGGCCCATAGGCCCTGAACAGACTTTTAGACTTTTATGTGCCACGAGCACTGATATGTATATATTTTTTGAGGGCATAAGCCCCAGTGACTCGTTATAGTTCCCACTTTTTGAGGCGGTTGCGCCCACCTATGTACTTTGAGGATTTTATGATGTTTATATATGGTTTTTATCTCTTTTTTGTGTCTTATGGATTATGTGTACAAAAATGTATTTACATATGTATGATCATGATCTTTTTATGTGTGAGCAAGATGCCAATCTAAAATCTGATTAGCTAGAGTATCCGTGACTTGATTTAGAGTCCTAGGAACATGAAAATATGTAATATAATCAAAGTTGCGTTCCAAGAGATGTACCCTAAGGAATCGTCGGTGTAAAGTTGGGTCATGCACCCGGTATATTCTGTTTAGCTGCGACACAACCAGTTGAGTATCTAGATAGACCCGGAGATGAGAGATACCCAATGAAAATGTGTCACGGAGCAACTCAATAACTGCACTATACTCGACAACATTATTTGTGGTGTCACCTAAGCATATACCTCCGGAAGATAACAACTGACCATGTGGTGTAAAGATTACCCAAGCTGTGGAGGCAAGCCTCCACGTGTGGCGACTAGCACCATCCGCATACCCAACAAACACCTCGGAATCACTTGACATCTACCATATCGACAAAAGATAACATCAATGACACGTCCATAACACGTTTTAAAAGAAATGTAAAAAAGTAATAGTACAAAGACTATACATATGTTACAAAAAGTTACCCACAGTGACCGTTCTATGAGTAATACTTCTTGAGGTAGAGCCCATTTCTAGGCTCCGCCAAAGCATTCCCTTCAAAATCGACCAAACGATAAGCGCCCTTTTTTAAAACCTCCTTAATAACTAAGGGTCTGAACCACATGGGTTTAAACTTTCCTGCCCCCAGAGGGTCCTTATCTTGGTCATAAACTAGGACAAGGTCACCCTTAGAGAAAGCCTGAGGATGAACGGACCTATCATATTGACACTTGACCTTATGTTTATGAGCCTTATTGGCCAGGGCCGCATCGCGACGCTGTTCATCAAGCTGCTCAAGGTATACTAACCATTCTTCAAGCGGAGAAGTGTCTGGCAATAACTGTACTGCCAATTTCAGAGATGGAATTTGACATCTGATGGGCAAGACTACCTCCAACCCATAAACGAGTTGGAAAGGTGAGAAACCGGTTGCAGTCTTAACTGAGGTTTGGTAAGCCCATAATGCTGAGTATAACATCAAATGCCAATTTGACTTGGCTGAGTTGATAGTTCGTTGTAGAATCGTCTTAAGAGTTTTGTTAACAGCTTCCACCTGCCCATTGGCTTGGGGGTAGTAAGGTGATGAATGTTCTTTCCGTAACCCAAGCTTGGACATTAACTCATACATCATTTGGTTCTGAAAGTGACTGCCATGGTCAGTGACAATCTCTCTCGGGACGCCGAAGCGTGCTATAATCTGGTTAAATAAGAAGAGAGTTGCAGTCTCTCCATCATCTTTGAACGTTGGCATAGCTTCGACCCACTT
>JASDQU011401032.1:73486-85122 GCA_032191745.1 Picea mariana
TCCACACCAAAACACCAAATGTGGGTCTTCTCTTGGGCATCTCTAGGTCAGAAAAGTCTATCGAGACAGGTTAAAATTTCTCTCTAGTATGATCAGGAATTCATGAGGGTTCACTCCATGAAACCTGCAAATTCCTTGAATCAACTGAAAAGAGATTCAATTGTAGTGGAGAAAAATGCTTGGGATTCTCCTGTATCAAGCATGGAATTTGGAAGGTCGGACAAGGTAAGGAAAACCCAAATAAAAGTAAGTCAGAATTCTATGAAAGATGAAGAGGAATATAGAGATCACAACATTAGTGATCATGCATGGTCTCAACAAGTATCAAGCAGAGCATCTGTTGATCAAGGATCTGGATTTTCAGTTCCTTTTCAATCCAAATCATCAAACAATTCATACAAGCACTCTGCTTCTTTAGGTCTGCAAGGAAGCAGCCCTAGCAAGGACAAGGTCCTTTACAGCCCTTGCAACATTGATGCTACTTCAGCAAAAAGTAACTGGCCAAATAACATATAGAGATATTTTAAGATGGTTTAGAAGAAATTGAGGCCTTCGTGGAGAGCATGGACACACTGAAATACAAGTGATGTCATGAAAAGTATTACAATAAGAAAAATTGTACGAAGGTGCAAATTTTCTGTGTGGTAGGTTTTCTTATTAGTCTCTAGCTTGGACATATCATGGCTTCCCTGTTGCAGTTAAATTTACTGATTTTCTCTCTACTCTGGAAACTTTTGTAAATAGTCTTTAAGCAGTTGTTGATGTGAAAACATTAACCTTATAGAATTTGATACCTCATCATTCATGAGAGATACGAGGCTAAAGATGGATATATGCTATAGTATATCTGCAATTGCATTTGTTGTCCATGATGGTTTGGACTATTTTGTTGTCCATTTTATCTGATATTCCATGTGGTTCGTATTTATCAACTAACATTCTTAGACTAATTTTTTTTTTCTTTTCTGGTATTGATTTTTACATTGTGATTAATAGAAAATGTACTTTATCTGGCTAGATTGTGATCTATATGATAATTTGGGTCTGTCTAATACTCTTTTGGTCTATGAATTGTTATAAAATATAATTTCTTGTGATAAACCATGTAGTGAACCAATGCATACATACATAATGGAGAAGAGAAATAATGTTAGAAGCAAAGACAAAGAAGAGACCATACAGAATCCACAAATCCTACTCTCTCAATCTCCACTCTTCAACTCTTATATATTTATAGCCTCACAGGCATATATGTTGCATATGCCTCATCTTTACTGGTTCATCTATTAGACTATCACTGTGTAGATTTCTTTTTCTCTTGCCCTTCAATATGATGCAGGAGCATAGAACAAAGACAAGGCACGTGCCTAGCCAAAGAAATAGCTAGACGCACGGATGAAGAAAAGGGGCACGTTTTTACGAAGACCGTTTTGAATTTTGAAACCAAAAGCATTAATGTAATAGTTAGGAGGAGCGTACTTGCATTTATGTTTTGAAGATAGGAACAGATCTGGAAAGATTACTCTCATCTATCATATGTAATAGGCATTTAAGTCTGCTTAATGTAAAGTAGGTAGATTGGAATTAAGAGATTAGACAGTTTAGAAGTGTAGGAGGGAAAATGGATATAGACACCCTCACTCTTGTATTGTTGTATATTTTGTAACATTATCAACATTGAGAGTTGTAGAAGAGAGCTGTAGAGAAGAACCCATGTACAGAAGCAATTGAGTTAATATATGAAGCTTTGACTCAACTTTCATGGTGTTATGATGCTTACTGTTTACCTTTGTGGAATGGTATGTTTACAATTGTTTTACTGTCTCTATTTATGCATTTGTTTCAATGCTGTGTTGAATGTGTGATTTCACGTTAAGCATATGAAGTCTGAGAGAGGAGAAGAATGAGTTTCCATTGTTTCTCTTCCTGAGAGAGTTCCTGCAAGGAGTGCAGTGAAATGTCTGCAAGGTGTGCATTGACAAGGGTTCTGAGTTTTATCTCAGAAATCTCAGGAGGGATACTGTTGCTCTCATATCAGCTGAAGTGCAGGTAAAGAACATAGTTGTGCAAGGAGTGCACAGGCTGTTGGAATTCTTAGGACTTATCAACTAAGGGAAGGAATGAAGAACTATTGTTCCAAAGAGTGCACAGAGTCAAGGAATCAAATAACCAGAGGTTATTTGAAAGGTTGTCGCAAGGAGTGTGAGCATAATTCCTTTTGGAAGCCTTGAGTTAGAAGTGAAAGCTCAGGAGGGGTAACACCTTTGAACACTTCAAAGGGAAACGAAGATCGAAACAATTCAAAAGAAGATAGGAAGCGAAATCATCGTGCAGAAGTTAAGTCCCAGAGAAAGAACACCGAGTCAATTTGGACCAGAGATTCAAAGGAAGGAATCGAACGGTCAGAATTCTCCATGGAGAACTCGTGAAGTTGCGGGGACTGTAGGATCCAGTAAAGCTGCAGGGTGGTTACGAGTTGGACGTAACCACCACTCTAGTGTCAAGAATCAATGAAGACTGTCGACCGTTGGATCATTCTTTCGAACTCGGGGTTCATAAGTTTGGAGGGCAGAACAAATCCTTTCGTTGCGTGAACTCTCGAGTAGCGAGAAGTAGGAACAACCGTTGGATCAGAACCTCTTCGCTATATCATATATCGGGGTTTCGAAAGTTGGAAGGAATCAATTTCGACTGCAAAAGTCGCGAAGGGCTGAGGACCGAGGACTTGGGCGAACACGTGGCGCATCCATCAAGTGGGGACCGCGTGGTTGACAGGTGGACACTCGTCACCTGGGAGGGAGTCAACACCCTGTTGACTTCTCGTGCTTCGGGTTCTCATAGGAAAGGAGCACAAAGACTCAACAAACCAATTCGTGACCGCTTGAAGAAGCACTAACGAGAAGGGAGGTATACCCGTATCTTCATCTTGGGTATCGAAATTTGGTGAAGAAAAGTCGATGGTCTTCGACCCACGAACACGCGATTTGCGAAAGGCGCTTGTGCAAGGACCATGTTGTGATCGTATGAAAGTGTAAGGCTCGCGCCTGGAGTTAAGTTGGATAGGGTGGGTTTTTCAGGAAGGACCTATAGATACACTCTTGTGTGTGTTGAGAATTTCCAGTAGGGAAATTGAAGAGTCAATCCGACTTTTGGAGCCGCCCTTGTTTTTCACTTCGCGCAATTTTCAATTTTTGATACTTGAGATCTAAAGTTGTTTTTCTTTTCCTTCCGAAATCATAAAACTCTGAAATCTTGTCGCTTGAATAGCAATGCTTTTTCACTTTCAAAAAAGATCCATTTTTCGCAAGTATGATTGCTCTTTTGTTTTATTTCGGGACATCGCGAGCCAGATACTTCAATCTCTGAATTCATAAGTCCCGAAATGTGAAACTGCGAATTCGCAAAACATTAACTAGGGTAAAACTTTTAAACTCATGAGTATGCATACTCGGGAATTTGCGCCTCGGCATTCGTCGAACCTAATTTTTTATTTTTACAGCCTCGAGAGTGGAGAACGCGATAACTTTTGTGATAACATTGGTCAAGGACCAAAGGTAAAAAACTAACCATGGTTAAATTTGGTTCTCGGCACTTCATCACTCAACGCTTTCTTTCATCGAGTTAAGGTGTCCAAAACTCCGATTCACGAAGTTGCGACATAATTATAGCGAGATTAATTAGTCACCTAATCTAAGATTTCCTTCTCTTAATTCGAGCCTTAATTATCGCCACATCGCGATATCGCGACTCGGCATATCATTCTCCCAAAGGTTTGTCTTCGAATTCCCGAGTCGCGATATGGAGATTAAGTTAGTTATATAATTAAGGATGCGCCAAATCACGGTTTCCGTTAATTACGTTAGAATCGGCACTCACAGTCTCGCGAGTTGAAGAGTCAAAATATGAAAAGAAAATTCACGATGCAGTGAAAAGCGAGAAAATTATTTAAGTCGTTAAGATTTGTAATTTTAAATTAAACAAGATCCGTCCCGCGCATCGAGGTTGGCACTCTTCACGAGGTATTTACTTGCTCTCCATAACCCGACTGCCTGTCAAGCCGTCGAACATTGATGACATTAATGAAGAATTAGGCTAAAATCCACGAATAAATAAGATCGAATTTATAAAATAAATTTGGTTTTATTTGCGATTTGAAAAACTTATTTCAAAGGTACAGGATTTTCAAATATATACGAAAGTTTCATTCTATTTTAAACATTTCTCATAAGCGCACAGAGCTCACCTTTCTCCGAGAGAACTCATTTCCACATGTATACACAGGTCTATTACAGAAGAGTGAAAAAGAAAGCGTCAGCCATGGCTCCAAGGAGAGCAGCGAAAGCGAATGTCGAGGTTACAGCGCAGGGTCCAGACAACGTCTCAGATACTTCACCTCAGGCTGGCGGCTCAGTACCCACCTGGTCGTTTATTTCAGATATTCTACAATCCGAGTTGGTAAACTATTCAGACTCCGATGATGATGAAAATGATATCGTAAAGGACGACCTGAACACTAAATACAAGACAGTTGTTCAGTCTGGTATGCACCTGGTTGCAACCAGACCACGGTTGCTCCCATACTATGACATGATCTGATGGGCATTGGATCACATAGACCTGCCCACCAGAACTATCGTAAATGACCAACGGGAAATGGTCGGGACTTTTAGGCCGGAGCATATCCAATATATGTATAAACTCCCAGCAACTTCTGAATATACATATGGCACTGAATTCCTGGAGGAATTCAAAAAGAAGGAGTGCAAAGAATATGACAAAACCATGCCTGGTTTGATAAAAGATTGGGTTTCGCGCTCTGTGACATTCAGAGCGAATGACAAGGGCATATATTCAATTGCTTCATTGGAGCCACAATATATGTATGTGGCGATGATGACATGCCGTCTTTTCGGATGGGAGGATACCGTGCATTTTTACATCCAGTGGGTACCTCTCATCTTTCGAGTAGCAGAAGGTTGCTCATTTAATTGGGCAAAGATACTCTCCGACAATTTGTTCAACAGGGTCACAGAGTATCGTGAGAAAAAGGCAGCCGGGAGACCATCTTCATTCTTCATGTCTGCGTATGTCATGGACGTGATATGCTCCATGACCCCTTTTCCTTTGATGAATTGGGCTTGGAGTCCAACCCAAGGAAAAACTGTCCATGAGTACCACGATAAACTGTGGGAAAATAACGCAAATAAATTTATTTATGAGATTTTCAACTGGGTAATGGTGCCTCTTCACATCGCCACCTCACATCTCGGATAGCATTGCTACGAATCTGAGAAGCATCGCAGACTGGTACATGGAAGCAGAATTATCCTATTTTAGAGTGTTCAGAGCTGCTGTTCCTCCTCTGGCGCTACCACTGTTCATCCCTAACAAGATGGCCTTTCGCGCGATTGCTCAACAAACAATGATTGGTGGAGTGAGTAAAGAGCTCAAAGCATCATCGAAGAAGGTATGGCCATTTTTCCCTATTCAGCTAAATTCCTAATCCTTATTAGATTTTGGACATGCTAAGGCTGAGGCTGCAACCTTGGAAGACTTAAGCCTAGTCTCTATTAAGTACAAAAAGCATGATCCTCAGAGAATTGTAAGCACCCATTTGGGAAATTGTTGATTAAAGAGGTTTGAACACGAGTGTTCACCCTCGGATGATGTTTTTCGAGGGGCGAGGTCCTATGCGGAGGTGCAATTTCGGATCAGATCTCTAGCACCCGAAGACAAGCCCTCTGTTTTAAAATTTCAGGAGCATAGAAAAAGATGTCTCCCCGTGGTGCTAGGAGGTTTGGGCCTTTCCAAGGATAAAGAGAAGGAGACTGAAAGCTCTGAGGGACAAACTTCTAACCCTGAAAAATGTCAGGAAGGAAAACAGGAGAAGAATCCCAAACAGGAGAAGAGTCCTGAGCAGGAGAAGAATCCCGAACAGGAGAAGAGTCCTGAGCAGGAGGAGAATCCCGAAACAGAAAAAGAGACTATTGACCCTCCCAAGGAACATAGTCCATAGGCGGAAGTAAAAAACACAGACCTACCAGAAACTCAGAATCCATAGACAGGAACAGAAACAAAGACCTCTAATCCCCCGAAGGAGCAAGACTCCCTTGATACACCAGGATAGGCCGTGAAGCAAATTGGGGAATCCATCACCTCTGTCACCCCTTTGCAGTCAACGCAAGGAAACATACAGGAAGGATGGATTTTCGGTGAAGAAATAAGGCCCGTCAGAGCAGAAGAACTTCCTCCCAATGAGTTTTTCTTCAACAAAAAGAGAAAGGAAGTTGTGAAAAGGGAGTTCTCCCAGGAGGAAGGATCAACTGTCAAAAGGTTCAATGTGATGACCGATGGAATGAACAAAAGGAAAGATGAATTTGCCACAGAGATTGCAGGAATGCTAGGAGCGTATGCGACGGAAAATCAATTCTTGGTCGGGTTGTTAAAGAATCAGCTCAAAGCAAAGAATCGCTTGATCAAGACTCTTGAAGCTAGAGTGACTTCGGTAGCAGAAAACGCTAAGAGTCAAGTGAGTGGAGAAATAGAGCTGGCCCGATTGGTCGATAAAAAATAAATCGACGTCCTCAAAACCAAGCTGGAACAAGCGAATTCAGTGATCCGATATGGTTGGGTACAGTCGGGTCAGCAGAGGGGTATGATCACACAGTTGTAGGCTCACTTAGAGGTTGCTGAGAGAAAAATGATCAACGTCGAGGGATTTAAATCTCGGGCGATTGATATCAGGAGTAGGATCTCCTTTGCTCAACAGAGTCTGCTAAACAAAGTGGGGGAGATCCGAGAAGATTGCTTGTTAATGCATCAGATTTCTGAGAATCTTATTGTCAAAGAAAGAAACGCAGAAGCTGCTCGGGTCGCCTTCCAAGAAGCAGTGATAGCTACCAACAACAGATTTTCAGCAGGGCCCCCCGGACTCACCATTGTTGAACAAACTAGGGGTAATATTTTGTTAAATAATTGGGAACATAATATTACTTCAAGCAAGGAGCAGGCTCAAAAGTGACAAATTCATTAGAAGAAGCCTTCAATGCCATAAATGGTGAGCTGTTAGGGATGGAGAGTGTAGGTGATACAGAGACGCTAAGACAGATGAATATACATCGGATTTCCCTCGACATGAAGGAAAAGAATGAGATAAGTTCAACGGAAATATCTAGGATGGACAGGGTAGACATGGCTCAAATCGACGAACATTTGATTCAATCTAGTGCACAACTCGGTGCCCTTGACATCGTTGATGCACAAATAGGTGATAAACTTCCACAGTTAGCTCGAGAGTGCTATTTTTCCGAAGCCAGTTGTCGAGCCGAGCCTTCACAGCTTGTATCCCAGTTTATGGACAAATGTATCATGTACACTGAATCCATGCGAGGACAAGCACCTGGCACTTCTTGAAAAAAGAGTAGGAGAAATGGAGTGATTTCGCTCCTCCCAACTGTCAAGCAGAACCTTCGTAGCTTGTATTCCATTTTATGGACAAATGTATCGTATGCATTGAATCTAAGAAAAGACAAGCACTTGGCACCTTTTTGAAAATAGATTAGGACAGATGAAGTGATTTCTCTCTTCTAAAACCGAGAGGCAAAATTTGTATAAAAAGATCAGAAAAAGAAGAGCAAGGGGCTGGACCTTTTTTGGGAGTGATTGTAATAGATTTTCTGCATTCAAGAAGTTAATACAAGCAAATTTGAAGATTCCTAATTCCGTCATGACTGTGTTACAAGTTTGTTCCGTTATGTTTTTTTGTTTCTTTTCATTTTGCTCTACATAATTGATGTGTATCACTATAATTTAGTACGACCACTACTATAGTGAAAGGATTTTATCATTATGTGTTTGTTTCTTGTCTTTCCTCTGCACCAGCTATCAGCGGGTGTAAGACCAATTTGCATTTACAGAATCATATATTTATTTACACTACATCAACTATGTCTGTGCTAGTTTCTTCTTCTATGTATGTGCGCGTTTTCTATTGACAGGAACCTTACGTTATCTACAGCTAAACTTTTTTCTCTCACCCCACATCTTTTTATTAAAAATAACACAGTTACGGGAAATGGCCTTCAGTTTGCATTTTTATTTCATTCTTCATGCAAAAGTTTCGCTTCACTTCGACCAAATTGAACAGCGTTGAAATCTCTCGTTAAATCATTTCTTACTGGTATTGTTCCTCAATGACTATCCTTGTAGCTACTCAACCTAACATTCAACCTGGACTACGTAATCAAACACATATCACTTTAAATATTTTTGATACAATACTTAAAACTGCTAACACCCGGGAAGAACTTGAACGTTCATGGGCAGCCATTGAACGTGATATAACTGCTCAAGAGAAGTTGGAAGCTAGACGACGAGAACGTAGAAATCTGCCTTAGTTTCTCATACCGAAGGTGACTTTATCCTCGTATTCATCTTTTACATACTTTCAAATGCCTTGACACTGTACTTTAAGCCTTAGTACAGACTCAGGAACAACATCTTTCTGGCGCTGTTGCCTGGGAACGAAGTTACGAAATCTTTTCCCTGGGAAAACGACAAACAATTTCGTTGATAATGTTGCTCTTTGATAGTGAACATAGAGTGCACACCTTTTTAAGGCTTGTTTAAATATTTCACTTGGCGACTCCACTGAAACACAAACTGGCGTCTGGTAGGAGGCATACCAGACAGAACCCGGGTGGCAAGCTGATTACGCCTGTTAATAATCCTGAAAAAATTCTAAGAGCGAGAGGCTCGCTTGAGACAACCGCTTCAGTTAATAAACCCAAAAACCCACTTTTAAAGACCAAATGCACTTCAGAACCTCCTACTTCTGGCAGTCCTCTGTCTGATACCAAATATCCGAAAACAAACTACTCGGAATTTAGGAGTGAGCCACATCAGACTTTCCCATCTATAAACAAGGGTAAAGGTCCTTTAGAAAGATCGTTATCGTTTGACATACCAACCTTTCTTCGGCAGAACTTCCCAATTTCACTTGATTCTAAAGAGTGTGTTACACCCTCTTTTCCTACTCCCAAGTCGATGGTAGGCGTCAGAGGAGGAGGTGGAGGACATCATAATGTCCCTCCTCTCGGAGTATTTGCGAAAGTAGCAGTAAGATATGCTCCCCTAGTTTTACCAGTTCCCCTCCATGATTTACCTGACAACTACATTAAAAATCTTCCTAAGTTCACTGGGGAGGGAGATCTAACCGCAGCCGAGCATATAAAATTTTTTGACCAGTTCACAGACATCTGTGGTATTGAGCACGAGAATGTCTATTCGAGACTACTTGTCCAGACCTTCGAAGGACAGGTCCGAACTTGGTTTTGGAGTCTTCCTGCAGCTTCTATTCGGACATATGATGCCTTGGAAGATGCATTCCTCAGAAAATGGGGAGAGAGAAAAGATCACTTGTATTACCTTACCGAATTTGGGTCCCTGAAGAAAAATAATTCAGAAACCGTTATGGAATTTATTCTGAGATTTAACAAACTTTATAATAAAATTCCAGCTGTTGTTAAACCTTCCGAACCCTCATCCAAAGTAACCTTTGTGGGAGCCTTCGAACCTGATTTTGCATTGCTTCTGCGAGAAAGAAGAGGAGCCACCCTGAATAGAATGCAATACGATGCTATTGAAATAGAATCTAATATGATGGCTTCAGGTAAGTTAAAGGATAAGGTATAAACAGTCAACCATGAAAATAGACGCTATAGAGAACCAGCGGGTCCTTCCGGGTCAAATAGATATACTGACGACAGAGTAGACGATATGGCCCGAATAATAAAAGATTTGTCTAACAAAATCTCTAGGATGGAGTTGGATCAGGCTAAAGCTGATTCTTCTAACAAAAGGGACTTTAGGAGAAACCCAAACCCTCAAAATCAACAAAGGCAAATAAAGAATGGAGATCAAAAAATACAAGCTCCGCTAAAAAACAAAAATTTTTTAGGAGCAAATGACCTCCAAGATTTCAGAGATTCAGAAGACAAAGTCGCACGTTTCGACGATGAATGTTCGTAGTCATTTTTGACCAGAGAAGACTATGAGAAGTCTTCAAATACCCCTCAACCGTCAAATGAAAAGGGAGAAGATGATCATACTGACCTCCACGTATCTCAACCGGAATCAGAAATGATAGCGGCTGATTTTCAACCCAAATACAATCTCAGGTCTAAAAATAAGCCTGCCTCAACTGACCAACCTAAGAGAATCCTGCAAAGGGGTCAACCTCATGAACCTCCTTTGGAAGAGACATTGCTACCCAGCAATAAAGTCAAGATAGAAAAGACTCATGAGTCTGAGGTGAAAAAAGCTGAAACCCAAACAAAGGAAACAGGACCGACAGATAAAGTTACGTCTTCAACTAAGGCCACGAGTGATAAAGAAATCCAGGCAAACAAGTCAGAAGAAAAAAGCTCCGAAGTCTTAACCAAAGAAATGGACAAGGCAAATGCATCTTACAATTTTGAAAATGAATTAAATAAAATTAAGATACCGATTCCTTTGGTAGAATTACCAAAAATCCCCACTTATCGGAAGCAAATTTCCAAAGTGATGGGTGTTTATGAGCCATAAAGTCACTCCGATGTTATCAACCTAGAAGATGACAGACCTAACATCACCTTTGGTCCTCATTTTTAGGGATCCAAGGACAACGTCGTTCCTTTCTATATCACCCTGAATATACATGACCAGTTACTGCATAACTGCATGTTAGACTCCGGGGCTTCACATAATGTTATGCCCAAAGTTATAATGGATAGGCTTGGGCTCCAGATCACTAGACCCTATGGAGACCTATACTCGTTTGATTCGAGAAAGGTTAAATGTATGGAAATGATAAAAGATATGGTAGTTACCTTGGCTCAGGTCCCGGTCAAGAGTATCCTGATGGATGTGGTTATCGCAGATATTCCCCCCAAATATGGTATGTTGTTATCCACATCATGGGGAGCCAAGCTGGGGGGCTCTCTACAATTGGACATTTCATATGCCACAATCCCAATTTTCGGTGGTCAGTTTACCCGTTTGTACCGAGAAACAAGATTAGCGTATACTGTCAGTAATCCTCAGAACCCAAATAACTTTCCCATTTAAGTTGCAGACCAAGATCTGGGGAATTGCATATTGTCGTTTGACGATGGTTTAGATGGGTGTCCAGAATAATTTTATATGAAGTAGGAAGAGCTTGGTCCCTTGACTAAAGAACTATGCAAAAATGGTATCTGGAAGATGTACTTCGATGGCGCTTCGTCTTCTGAAGGAGCTGGTGCCGGAATACTTTTGGTAGCACTTGAAGATAAGTTTATTATTCCTTTCTCATATCGTTTGCAGTGGGACATAGATTACACAAATAACGTATGTGAGTATGAAGCCTTAATCTTAGGATTAGAGGCTGCCAAGAAGTTAAACATAAAAAACTTGGAGGTTTATGGTGACGCTGAATTGATAGTAAGACAAGTAAACCGACAATACCAAGCCAAGCATCCCAAACTAAGAACATACATAAATTGTGTTTGGGATTTGATGGAGAATTTTTTCTCATCTATAAAAGTCCATTTTATTCCCCACACAGAGAATCTACACGCTGACGCGTTGGCTAAGGCAGCCTCAACTTTTTCTCCTCC
>JASDQU011401032.1:104396-119522 GCA_032191745.1 Picea mariana
TCTGGCACTTAAAGCACAAAAAAATATTTGGTTTTATGGAAGTTAGTTTTATTTAAATATACAAAGTTTTGTAGTCTAGCCTCTTCAGTATAGAGATGAGTTTCATTTTTTACACATTTTATATTCCCTACTTTATATATTCTAATTTCTACAAGAAATTAATATATCTTTGTTATTAATTGTGCAATATTATAATATAAAGAACTTATATTCTAAATATATAAGTTTAAACATTAATGTTTCAAGATTATGGAAAACTCAATGAATAGAAACATAGTCTTTTATTTGTGCATGTAATCCAATTTTAAATATTTTTTTTATAAAACATAATATAATAAAACAAATATTTCACAATGGAAAAAAAAGTTACAGGATTATCTAAAAATTAAAACATTTTGTTTTTGTATGGATTGCTAAAGCACATAAAATTTAACATTTCTTCCAAACATATAAAGAGAAAATCAACAAAATTTTAGAAAATTATAAAGAAGGACCACAACAAAACCATGGTAAAGAAATAATGAATGCATTCAAACCATAAACTTAACTTATAATCAATACCAATTATCCCAATGGCATAAGGATTATCAAAACCTCTAATATTATGGTAAAAAAGTAGTGAAGGATAATAGTTTTTATATTTTAAAAGATATTAATAAATATTTATAAATAATAATAATATAATCAAACACGCAAGCAAAGGGATAAGGCTTATCTTTCATTCAAAGTAAGCAAACCCAAATTAATAGAATTTGATAAATTTTAAATAAATGAATCATGACTACTGTGAAATCTTAAAACCATGACAACTTTAAATTCCAACCTCTAAAATTATGATAAAAATGTAGTGAAGACTAATAGTTTTTGTATTTAAAAAGATATTAATAAATATTTATAAATAATAATAATATAATCAAACAAACAAGCAAAGGGATAAGGCTTATCTTTTATTCAAAGCAGGGAAAGGCAAATTAATGGGATTTGATAAATTTTAAATAAATGAATCAGGACTATGTGAATTCTTAAAACCATGACAACTTTAAATTCCAACCTCTAAAATTATGAAAAATTTGTAGTGAAGGCTAATAGTTTTTATATTTAAAAAAATATTTATAAATAATAATAATATAATCAAACATAAAAAAAATTGGGAAAAAACACAAATGTACATTTGCGGATGACAACTTCCTTAAATCCTCATATATGAAAGCACACATATAAGGAAGATGCATTTGGATTACAGTAAATTTTTTTTGTATATGGACCTTCCGTATATGCGTCGTTCGTATATTTGGATTACCATAAATTTCTTTTGTATATGCACCTTCTGTATATGCATCGTTCGTATATGCACCTCCGTATATGTGTGCTTCCGTATATGTACATATACAGACGATGGATATATGAAAGCTAGCGACTTCCATAATGGCGTCTTTTGTATATGCACGCTTCTGTATATGCACATATACGGATGACGCATATAAATGCGCATATAAATGTGCATATACAGACGACGACTTCCTTAAATCCTCATATATGAAAGCACACATATACGGAAGATGCATTTGGATTACAGTAAATTTCCTTCGTATATGCGTCATTTGTATATGCACCTTCCGTATATGCATCGTCTGTATATGCATCTTCTGTATATGTGCATATACGAAAGTTGGCCACTTCCATAATGACGCTTTTCGTATATGCGTGCTTCCATATATACGCATATATGGATGACGCATATAAATGCACGTATAAATGTGCATATACGAACGACAACTTCCTTAAATCCTCATATATGAAAGCACACATATACAAAAGATGCATTTGGATTACAGTAAATTTCTTTTGTATATGGACTTTCCATATATGCATCGTTTGTATATGCACCTTCTGTATATGAACCTTCCGTATATGCGTTGTCAGTATATGCACCTTCCATATATGCGTGCTTCTGTATATGTGCATATACGAATGATGCATATACGGAAGTTGGCCACTTCCATATACGAAAGGTGCATATACGAACGATGCATATATGTGCATATATGAACGATGCATATATGGAAGTTGGCCACTTCCATAATGGCATCTTCTGTATATGTGCATATACAAATGACGCATATAAATGTGCGTATAAATGTGCATATACGAATGATAACTTCCTTAAATCCTCATATATGAAAGTACACATATACGGAAGATGCATTTGGATTACAGTAAATTTCTTCTGTATATGGACCTTCTGTATATGAGTCGTTTGTATATGCACATTCCGTATATGCGTCATCCGTATATGCAGCTTCCTTATATGCGCACTTTCGTATATGTGCATATACGAACGATGCATATATAGAAGTTGGCCACTTCCATAATGGCGTCTTCCGTATATGTGTGCTTACGTATATGCGCATATACGAATGATGCATATAAATGCACGTATAAATGTGCATATACGGACGACAAATTCCTGAAATCCTCATATATGGATGCACGCATATACAAAAGATGCATTTGGATTACAGTAAATTTCTTCTGTATATGGACCTTTCGTATATGCGTCGTTCATATATGCACCTTCTGTATGTGCACCTTCCATATATGCACGCTTTTGTATATGTGCATATACAAATGATGCATATACGGAAGTTGGCGACTTCCATATACAGAACGACGCATATACGAACGATGCATATATGTGCATATACGAATGATGCATATATGAAAGTTGGCCACTTCCATAATGATGTCTTCCGTATATGCGCGCTTCCATATATGCTCATATACGGATGACACATATAAATGCGTGTATACATGTGCATATACGGACGATAACTTCCTTAAATCATCATATATGAAAGCACACATATACGGAAGATGCATTTGGATTACAATAAATTTCTTCTATATATGGACCTTCCATATATGCATTGTTCGTATATGCACCTTCTGTATATGCATCTTCTGTATATGCGTCATCCGTATATGCACCTTATGTATATGCGTGCTTCCATATATGTGCATATACGAATGATGCATATATGGAAGTTGGCCGCTTCCATAATGGCATCTTTCGTATATGTGCGCTTACTTATATGCGCATATACGTATGACAGATATAAATGTGCGTATAAATGTGCATATACGGATGACAACTCCCTTAAATCCTCATATATGGAAGCACACATATACGGAAGATGCATTTGGATTACAGTAAATATCTTCTGTGTATGGACCTTCCGTATATGTGTTGTGCTTACGTATATGTGCATATACAAACGATGCATATACGAGAGTTGGCCACTTCCATAATGGCGTCTTTTGTATATGTGTGCTTCCGTATATGTGAACAAGCGTAAGGAATAAAATGTTTGTATGGCCATATCTGAGGATTTTTATGAAGAAGAGGTCGAGGCTCTCTCTGTGGCCGAGTCACTTGTAACCACTGACCTTACTTCACCTTCAAACACCCTCTGTTCATCCTGACCTCCAATCCATCCTCTCCAAACATCAAGTTGTTTTTTCCACTCCCCATTGACTTCCCCCTTCCCATGGTGTTCATGATCATTTCATTCCCTTCGTCCCCAACAACCTTCCTCCCAATGTGTGTCCCTATCGTCATCCCTTTTTCCAGAAAAATGAAATTGAGAAAATTGTTCAAGAATTGTTCGCCGTCGGTGTTATCTGTCCTAGTACTAGCCCCTATTCTTCTCATGTGGTCATGTTACTTAAGGAATAATGTAAGGTCTTCTATTTTAGGGCCTCAAATAAACAAATAAATATCTCCTACTGTAATGACTGTAATTTAGTTCATGATTTTAAGGAATAAACTGGTAAATAAACAACATAATAACAACATATCAACTAGTAAAAATACATACCTCAACTTGCAGGTTGGTTGATTTAGCCCCTAACTTGTTTGTTCTTGTTCTACCCAAACTGAATATTTACCTCCCAACCAACTAGGAACAACCTCTCCAACTCCCTAGCTCCAGGAATCCTTGCATTTTCCTGGCCCCTGGGACCAAAGTTCCCAACAACAACAATGCCCATGTAAGAGTTCCCCAAAACAATATGTTCTTCCAATTTTTCTCCTCCTCTTCCCCCTCTTCCAGAATTTCTCCCCAAAGAAAAGAAGACCCCTCTCCAAGTCCGCTCCCCTCTTCCTTATCCTCCTCTCTCAAATCCCTCTCCCTCATTCAATTCCCCAACTACCTTATCCCCTCATTAATTTCCCAATTGCATTTTCCCTCATTAATTCCCTCACCTAACATTAAATAATAAAATAGTAAAAAGATCCAAATGTATTTATTTTAATAATTAATTTAATTTAATTTAACAAACTAAGATCAATAAAATCAAATTGGGTTGTTACATACACCCACCCTTCAAGAAAATTTGTCCTGAAGTTGAGTAATTTACAATACAAGGGTAATGAAACATGATTCATACATCCACATCAAATAAACAACATCATCAATTTAAAACACTTATACATACTAGTGTACATGTGAAAGGCATGCAAGTGTAGCTAGAACATACAATACTCGCACATGTACTAATGACAATAATTATCACACCTAAAGTAATTCGTGTATGCTTCCAATCCTAAAGTAATTCTTGTATGCTTCCATACCTAGTATATATACTAGGTATATATGTCGATAATATATACTGGTATATATACCGATATATATACTGAGTATATATACCGGTATATATACTGAGTATATATACCGGTATATATACTCAATATATATACTGGTATATATATACTAGGTATATGTGTCGATATATATACTCAATATATATACCAATATATATAGTGATAATATATATTGGTATATATGCTGATAATATATACCGGTATATGTACTTAGTAATATATACCGGTATATATACTGAGTATATATATCGATATATATATTGAGTATATATATCGGTATATATATATACTAAGTACATATACCAGTATATATTATCAGTATATGTACCGATATATATACTCAGTATATATATACCGATATATATTATCGACATATATACCTAGTATATATACTAGTATATATACTCAATATGTATACTGCTATATATACTCAGTATATATACCATTGTAACATTAAAACCATCTTAAATCATCTTTTCCACACTAGCGTGTATATCAAATGATAAATGTGGTGCATACTTGAATGTTTCAGGTCTACCCATTGCATTATTCCCGTGAATGACGATTACGAAGCCACTTGGAGACTATATGGCTAGCAATGAAGCAAAATGCAAGGATATTCAAACACTTTGAGCTGAATTATCTCTTGGGCCTACAATAGACCCTCAACAAAATAAAACAAAGGTCCCTTTGATGTTACCTGTAGGTTCAAGTTACCTACAACCTTGCTCTCTGGTGCTTCTGGCAACACCAATATGTGAGTACTAGCCTCGTGCTAGACTCTTCTCCAAATATGACCACAGAATGTGACCATGGGTCAGCTCATTTTGTAACTTCGGGCTTCAATGATATCGAGACCTCCGCCCTCATTTCCTTCTGAAATGCTTTCTATCACAACACACGGGTCTCTGTCACATGTCCCCCTAGATTCAGTGGTCCAATTATGCTTCAACATTCATGAATTCGTGAAGGTTCTGCTCACTCCACATAATCTTCGAAACTCCACCTCTCGAATTCTCCAATCGGTTGCCATGTTTCTCCTCACAGCGAATGGCTAGGATTACTTCGCGACTTCACGAATTCGATGACCTCGCTTCTTACAAAACTTCAGCTACTCCGAACCACGAAGTGCCAAAAGGATTCCATGTTTAATCTTCGTGAAACTCACCCATATCTAATGGTCTAGAATGATATTGCTCCTTCCTAGATGGATCTTAGTCGATGATTTGGAGAATCTTCAAAGGCTCCTCCCTATAGAATAATTCTCGCCCGCTCTCCCTCCCGAACTTGTTCTTCCTTAGAACTTTTCTCCTTAGATCTTTTCTCCTCAACACTTAGTCGAATTTGACCCTTTGCAAGCCTTGCAATAGGTTTTCCTCCACCACTAAACTTCTGGTGAGTGACTGTGCACACCTCATGCCAGTTCTTCACACTCCTCTACAATTACGCTTGCGCTACTCCTGCTGAGCTCCTGAATCAAAAGACTCTGTCATGCACTCCTTGCGGACAATATGCACTCTCTGCATACAAAGCTCCAAGTTATCTCCCTTGGACTTGTTCCTCCTCAACACTCTGAACTTCTCAAGATGATTCCTTCGATACTTAACTAGGTATTGACCTTGTACACTCCTTGAGACAAACTTCCTTCAACTTAACTCCTAAAGGACAATTGTGCATCCCTTGCAACAGTTCTCAAAGGCTAAATTGTTCCTCGTGAACAATATGGATCTGAGGATGTTTCTTCCTACGCACACCTTCAACTATCTCTGTTGAACTTATGAGTCAAACATACTCGGTCACGCACACCTTGCGGATGCCTATGCACTCCTTACACATATAAGTTTCATGTTATCTCTTCTAAGCTTCTGAGTCGGAACAGACTCTGTCAATGCACACCTTGCGGACACTATGCACTCCTTTCACTCGCTCGTAGAAGAGAAACAATTGAAACTTATCTAAATCCTCACAGTTTTATACATTCAACCGTGTAAATGCATTCATAACATAAAAACAAGAAATAACAGAGAATTGCAATTAACAGAAAGCCTACCATTCATTCATTCAGATAGACACAACAACACCAACATTTGGAATAATACTCCTATGTTATATTATTTCAACTGTTATATACATGGGCTCATACAATACTCTTCAACAACTCTACAATTCTCATCTACAATGGAAACAACCTCTTTGATAATTTTCAACAACCTCTATTTCATCAACAACCTCATTTGGGCTACAATACATTTATTTATACAACACGAGCTCATTGAGTTTTCCTTCCAAGCTACCTTAGTGTTATCCTATTGAAATAAAAACATTTAACTACTAGGATTTATTACAATAAATGTTTGTGACATGGAGATAATATCAAACACATCGAATCTATACTGCACACAGCTTCATTAAAAGAAAATGCATACTCCAACGATCTCACGCGATCATCCAGCTCTAAAACATTAAAGATGTTCATAAATTACAATCTTTTCAAGATATATGTGTGATATGCCTCCTTAAATTCAAAATTAACACTTCAAAATACTCGCTAGTGCACTGAGTCGTCCTCCACTCACACTTTGTTGATGATGCTCCTGCATCAAAATCGTAGAATAGATAGACTACTCCTAAATATTATATTTTTTGAAGTCGACATATAATAATTTAACTGCTAGTCACATGACGATATCTCTATCATACTAGTTTTTTAATGCACCTAACTACTTATGGTGCAATAATATTTTTACTCAAACAAAAAAAAATTATAATAATTATGAATAGTATAACATATCATTTCATACATGAAAAATAACCTCTCATAGTATGTCACATATTTTTACACCTTCTCAAAATATTGACATCTTTTCTATAAAAAGTTTGAAAATGGAATTGATGTATTTTATTTATTTCTCTCTAAAAATAGTTTATGTCAACATAACATACTCCTTTCAAATTCACAATTATGAAGGAAAATTAATAAATAAAACTAATTATTTTTAAAATAGGTTTGGGAGAGAGTGGAATTCATCTAACTTGATATTCATTACATTATAGTAAGCATGTACTCCCAAAAACATAAACATTCAAAATGTCAATAATAAAGGCATGATAGAGTGGAGGTTCCATTGAGGCTTTCTTTTAAAAATGGTATAGAGATATATCATCGTATAACATGAACTATTTCCTTGCTATGTGGTTTATGAATTGTGGTTAGTAAGAAATGATGACTTTTAAGGAAAGTACATTCTTAAATTTAAGGACAATTTTACAATTCAAATATACATATGAAAAGAGTCTTGAATGGTCCAAAAGATTTTTAAAATATGGTTTAGGTTTTTTCTATGGAGTTTTCGAAGGAACTTTGAGAGTGTGTGGAGTATGAGGCATTGTTTTCCAAAATTAAAATAATTTTAATACTTTTAAATGCAACCTGACAAGTAACTAGCTCCAACACAAAGATAAAAAAATATGCCTTTGAATTCTATAATGGAAGTGTAACAAAGATTTTTCATATATATATATATATATATATATAATTCAATGACAAAGCTAATAAACTATCAAAAGAAGCTCTTTCTATAAACGAAGGAACATTGTCAACCCAAGAGTTAAAGAAGGAGCTCTCCCTGAATTTGTTTGGTTAAATTTATGATTAACTAATTATGTATTTCTCTTTTGAGCTAAATGAAGGACTAATAAACTATCAAAAAAGCTCTTTCTATAAAGGAAGGAACATTCTCCACCCAAGAGTTAAAGAAGGGGCTCTCCTTGAATTTGTTTGGTTTATTTTATGATTAACTAATTATGTATTCCTCTTTTGAGTTAAATGAAAGATTAGATCTCTTCTTTGTGAAAGTGTTAAGTTTCACAATGTTATATTTTTCTATCATTTTGAAGGTTGAAAAACATAGAAAATGTTGATATATYTCAAGTTTATTTTTAATTATAAATCT
This sequence comes from Picea mariana, assembly GCA_032191745.1. Classification (NCBI taxonomy): domain Eukaryota; kingdom Viridiplantae; phylum Streptophyta; class Pinopsida; order Pinales; family Pinaceae; genus Picea; species Picea mariana. Next base: position 113,013 of record JASDQU011401032.1, read on the forward strand.
AAAATATTGTAACCACCCTTTYGTTTAGATACRACAACGAGCCTTTCATAACAAGTGCAATTTTTTTGTGTGTGTGTGCATGTGTAGAAGGGTAATAAAGACATTATACTCTGCRTCRCAAMAYGAYGATGATCATRATGCATGCAACTGCAACAACAACATAACGACCTAAGAAGCACATCAAGCCTCTGGAAGTRAAGGACGACACTCAACCGACAAAAATGAGAATGACTACCCGCCCGTCCTACCCTGCAATGGTTAGGACCTCCAGGTCACATAAGCAACGCTCAAGCCCAGGTTCCCATCGATTTTGACCATTTAAGGTCTTAGGGATGGAGACTGTTCTGAGGAACAAGGAGGTGTTTACATCCCGCCCGACACAAGCAAACCAAGCTTACTAAGCTAAGGACAAACATCCTAACAACCCCACACACCCCAAACCATTATGCAAGTAACTAGAATCTCTTATAGTGAGTAAACCAAGCGCATTAAATGTTTACAAGACCAGGTATGAACATTAATTAGAATGGACGTCAACGCCCTCAATGGGAAGCGCAAGCTAAAAAAATGACTTCACCAATATCCCGATCAATCGTCGAGTCAAGCTAGTCAATAGTTACCGTCTGTTTTAGTCATTATCACTAGCCCATCTTAGCATGCCTAAATGCAAAATATCATTAAGGTACAATCTAAATTATCCTTAAAACAAATTCATTTGTGCAAATTAAATTACAAGTGTCATTAGAGTACCATCTAAATCAATTTGCCTTAAAATATATTTATTTGTTGTAAGTATTCTATTTTAAAATCAATGTCTAATAATCATGTAGATATATATAACAATGTCCAAGGAAATAGATTATGTACATCTTAACATTTTTACACAAAATTCCTCATCCCACAATTATAACAATAGTAATAATAATAATGATAATAATTGTTATTATTATTATTAATAATAAAAGAAAACACTTCATTACTCTAAATATAATAATCAGAAACTTAAATCATTTCATAACCATACAAAGATATCTAAATAAAATTCTATAATATTCATCCATTTCATCCACTCTGAATAAATAAATAAAATCTACACTATGATAGTTCATGTACATTTCGATACCCCACATAACATGATAGAATAATAAAGGTTAAAATAAACGATATTATTAATTAAATTAAAACGAAGTAAAGGGACATTATTAATTAATAAAAAGAAGACCAAATTACGTGTTGGTGCATGGAAAATTTATCACAGGTTGTACCCTACAAACTTGTTGTCCTGAATTACTAAATTCAGCCGTCATACTAAACCATTGAGGTGTTGTCAGACATTTTTTATTGGGGTTTAAATGCTGGTAACACGAATAGAAGGCTGTCATGAAAACTAGTGTTGACAACGGGAATAGAATGTTGTCCTGAAAATAATGATGAAGATACGAATAGAAGGTTGTTTCTGCTAGGTTCACTGGAATTATTAAATCCTAAACTTCAGGTGGAATGCCCCGAAATCCACTGTCTATCAGTCACAAGAGAACATGCTATCATTTATAGTAATAAGCAGATTGATATAGAGTGGTTGTAGTTAAAAAAAAACGTCGGCTATGAACATCCAGCTAGCAATCATGTAAAACATTTAAATCGTTGACCATGTTACATAGTCCCCACGCTCAGCGATTACCAGGTCACACACGCCAGCCCAATAAAAACGCAGGCTAAGTAAATACGCCATGTTGACAAATAAGATCGCAGGGATCTTGAAATTAGATTTTGTACAGGTTAAGAATGAAATGCCAACCATAGAAAAACCTAGGCAAGGGATAAGTGGATAAAACGTGGCTGGAAAGGAAGGATGAAAAATGGAATCACTTTGCCATTATCAAATGATGAGCACATAGATCGAATTCACCAATGATCGATAATTTCTTAGGGTTAAATTCTTCATTAAAAATGATGAAGGCGAAGAGTTTAAATGGCCATTATCAATGAAGAACATGCAGAAATGCATTCGCCAGCAAACGATATTTACACAGTTAATTCAATCGTTTAAGTGTTGTAGATGCAAGGCTAGAGTGGCCATTATCGAATGAGTAACATGCAGAAACAAAATTGCCAACAAAGGATATTTACACAGTTAAGTTAGTCGTTTAAATGATATAGATGCAAGGCTAGAGTGGCCATTATTAAACAACTCAGGGTTAATATTTTTCATCCATCACATAATGCAATCGATGAAGTATAATTTTTTATTTTTTTTCATCCATTACCGAATTACAACAGTCGAGTTAATGTTTTTACAGCAGTTACACAATTATAATCGTCGAAGTAAATAAATTAAAAAAAAAACATTCAATCCTACAAGATCCAAACACAGATTGAAGTTAAATATTTTTCATCTTAGAATACCGCTATAAAAATGCTTACAACAGTAAGAGAATGCCAGGGCCCTAAGGATAACTCATCGAAAGGATCGCAGGGATTTTATTAGTCGGGATGCAGAAAATAAACAACGAGGAAGCAAGATAATCTAAACGCAGAGGTCGTGCTGAAGGACACAAGTCAACAATCTGGCAAGGACATTCACAGAGGTAGACGGCTGATAGGTTCACCTTCGCTTCACCATCCTCGCACAGGAAAGTAGGGCATTGAGATCCATAGGTCTTTTTACACTAAGGCGACGACTGTAGATCAGGCTCCTGGCCGACTGCTCGAGCGAGGATTGGTGAGCTAGGGACTAAGGCTACACAACCTCAAGGTCACAATCAACACACAGGGTGGTCACGACATGCGAGAAAACAAGGCCATAGGAGACGACAACCAATGAGCTAGGCTAAGAAAAATTTCAGCTATCAATCTAAACATCCAATCTACTTAACATGCAGATACAATCATAAAACCTACAACAATCTACCATTCAAACGAAGAAAGTGTATCGTTGCCTGTTCGCCCGCTCCGAATGACTTCTCGCGCGCTTCATGCAACTCCCTCTCGTCGACCGTCAAGACTTCACCGGTACCTCCTAGCCAATGCTAAGGGTACTCTTCTTCCCCCTTATCCCCCCGAGCCGCAAAGGGGCCACCACTCACTATCCAGAGATTTCGTCTAGCTCCCAGCTCGCCTCGCAAGGCCGAGCTACCACTCCTCTCCGAGCTGGGTATCCCAACTCCCACAAGTAAATCAATCAAGTGGATATTTCTGCGGTATAACGTTACGCAAACAGAAGGTCCCCTCCATCCTTTTCCTTCCTTCCTTTTATAGAGTTTCAAACTTCCTTTCTTTCCTGAAATCTTATTTAATTAAAGTTTTTAAAAATAAATTCCTAAAAATTCTTCTCCGTACAAGTGTCACCCATCCCCTTCATTCCTCCATTAATTAATTTATTTAAATAATTAATTTTCTTATTTCCCTCATCCACCTAGAGTTACTCCTAGAATCACTCCTAGGTGTCCCCAAATTCCCTTACAGGTTTTAAAGGCTTTCCCTATTATGAAATTGCTAATTCAATTTAAAATTAGAAAGCTCTTAAAGGTAGATCCTTTACTAAGTTGACTTTCTTCTTTTTCCCTCAAGTTCCCCTTTTCACTTAGAAATCAAAAAGGCAGGTGTGGAAATTAACCCTTTTTCCCTTTTCTTATTTAATTAGTACACTTTAATTTATTAAGGTAAGAAAACAATTAATACCCTTTTTAAATTTTAATGCAACATAAGTTTTTTTTTTTTGAATAAATTAAATTTTCTTACTCCCTTCATGTTACAAGATCAAACGAAGATCATAATTATTATTTAAGTTGTTTTTATTTTTATTATATTTTTTTTTTATAGAAGACAAAATTTTACCACGAGCGTAATTTAAACTTAGGCCTTAAATTTTGTATTGGGCGACATTTAATTAGGGAAATTGTTTTAAAATTACTTAACATGTTATTTGTCTTAGGGCCATCTAGGTTCATCCCTCTATCATCAACAACATGACGTTCCCTTCAGGACACACTAGATGCTCCAAGGGTGCCACTCGCCTCATATGTTCCTTTGCGCGACATGCCCTTCAGGACGCACTACGTGCTCCAAGGGTTCCACTTGCCTCTTGAATGATTTGGTAGACATCAATAACCCATGGAGTCAACACTCTGCTAGGTGAACTTTGGGAGACTAAGGGATTCTAAGGAATAAGGCCCCGCCTTATTGCGCACCCCTTAGAATCATCATGAGCGACTGTCGCAGTCTGCCCTCACGGCATCGTGGGTCCTCTCGAACTAGGTAATCGTTAACCTACAGTTTGAGCCACGACGGGAGTGTTAGTAGGCTGTGGCAGGGTTGTTGTCCACACCTCTCCCTCAACATCTCTGGTAGTCGTGTGTGACCCCTTTACTCCATATGTGAGTCTGGTCGGCAAGCTATCGTTAGCTTGCATCATCAACAAATCATGTTAGAACATATCCACATCATATCATCTAGTCATATGCACTAATATTACAGTAAAACAATCAAACCCCAATGGCACACTCCCTGACTCGATCCAGAGTCCAAGGGGTTCCATTGATGCCTCTGCATCCTCAAGGTCCTAAACCCTACACACTCAGTAAAATCGAGTCAATAGCACCTGTCTATGTCAATGTAGTAAAACAACATATCATCAACCCATAACGCCTCATAATAAAAATCAAAGTTTTAATAGCATAATAATCTGGATCACTTGCGAGCAAGTGTCCTCAAAGAATAAATTCGCTCAGTGCGCCAGAGCGGGATGTTACAAATATTCTAGAAAAATATTTAGATAAAAGATTACATAGTTCCTAGGCTCTAAAAGAAATCAAATATATCTTATAATTTTTCTTTTTAAAATATTGAATATAAAATATTTTTAATAAATAGAACTTACTCCCAAAACTTTCTCAAAAATTTCCTTTTTTTCATATCATTCAAAAGTCCCATAATTCATGTATATGTTAAATTGCAATTCATATATCCATAATCTTCTCTATAATTATATCCTTATCTCTATCATACATGACCTTAATAAATTGGTGCTTAAGACCCTAATCATTGTGAATAGTTATAGCACTTCTCAATAAAATGTAGATAGCATTCTAAACAGGGTTATGAATTCAGTCAATGTACTCACAAAACTAAGATATTAAATAATCCATGTATTCAGAAAAACTAAGATATTAAATAATAAAATTTAATATAACAATTATGGTTAAAAGATAATTATTGAGAATGAATATAAATTATTTAATATATTAAGACAATTCAGTTTTAAATTTTGATAATTTTTAAAAGTGATAATTACTACTTATTAATATTAATTTTCATTTATTAATTTATTTATTTTTTATTAATGTTTTATTTATATCATCAAAAAGATTGGATATAAGCTTTTCCAAATATTTTTTGTTTCAATGAATTAATAAGTTAAGAAGAACAGTGATTCTATAAATATTTTGATATTAATTTTCATTTATTAATTTTTTTTTTTTTTATTAATGTTTTATTTATATTATCAAAAAGATTGGATATAAGCTTTTCCAAATATTTTTTTGTTTCAATGAGTTAATAAGTTAAGAAGATCAGTAATTCTATAAATATTTTGAAATTGAGATTTAATATAGTCATATGTAGGAGAGAAGGGTTTTCCATCCCCACTTTCATCTCAAAAAGTTATAATGAAATTAGTCAAGTTCACTGTTATTTTAGTAATGATGATTTTCTTTGTTAAGCTAGCTATAGCAGAAAGCTACATCTGGCTTGGAGTTAATGATCTCTTTTTCTAGTATTCTCTATTTCTTCATTACACCAAAATTTCTCATTAAATTTATATGTGACAGATTTGTTTAATGGTATCAATATTCTAGGGAGTGGTCTATTTCATTTTCTATTGGTTTAGTAAAAAAAAATATATTTTTGTCACCCTCTTAAATAACAAGTGACTTTGATTGAAATTTGAATAGTTATCTTATGTTTATGCTTATACATTAAGCATATAATCATAGCTATACTCCTAATGGGTGGAAGACTAACTCCTCAAATGATCATTGAATATTGTGTATTGCTTTTAATTTTAATAATATAATTTATAAAATTAAAAATTAGTATTATTTTCTCTAATTTCTTGTAAAACTCTTTAAAAATAATGCAACAATCTATATAATATAACTAAAATGATAAAAATCTCAAATAGTAAATTTTTTTCCTAGAAACCAAAAAATGTTGATCTATATTTATATCTTACAAATTTAGATCATAATACAACAAAACAAAACTAGACAATAAGTGGATCCCAATTTGAGATTCCTGCAATTACCATGAAGTTTATATATACTTCTCTCCCAAAGTACATAAAGAATTACTTGTACTATAAGCATTATTTCGACCATAGTACTCTGCAGCGTTTTTCTGTGCATGGCAACAAAAACAAATAGTTAAAAAAAAAAAAAAGTATTTTGACACATACAAGCTCATCATTTTTACATTCCCAAATTTTTTTTGGCAAATTGTTCTGTTCTATAT